>JAKTQT010000477.1:4617-15134 GCA_030579355.1 Botryozyma nematodophila | reverse complement strand
TAATTCAATCTAGCTTTAATCTAAATGAAGTATTACCCAAAATTATCCCAGATAATGCAATAATGTTGTCAATTTCGTACCCAATCGATGTGAGCCCCGAAGATCTGATATAATAAAATAAATCATCCCAATAATTATATGGAGCTTTACTGACAGAATTTGAGTCATCGTTGGCAATGTCAACATACTCAATAGTCTCTAGTAAGCGTTTACGAGCAGCAAGCACTGATGGCAAATAAATGGGAACAGCTGAATTAGTCATAAAAGATGAAGATAATGAAAAAAGAGTTAAAGCAAGACTTGCAACTACATCTCTTCTCAATGGAAGAAGCGCTTGAGTCGCCTGTATAGATCCATCTGAGACATATATCTTTAAAAAAGATGCTGTCATTCTAACTTCTACTAAGGCTTCAAATAGTCTTTCACAACAACCTAAAATAGCATAATATGGTATTTGATCAAATGATCCACGTATAGTAGGCTCATGAGAAGTTGTTGCGCATAACTCCCTCATAGATAAAAAATTTGAACTCATTCTTCCTTCTAGTATTTGAGAAAGCTCTACAACAAGCATTGAAGGTGTATCATTGAGATCGCAATATAAGTACTGAGACATTACATTTAAATAAGATCGAGAAATATAAGATAGTAGTCGTGAAACTGAAAGTCTAAGTTCTCTTCGGGCAACAAACGGCCATAAAATCCAAGAAACAACAACAGATACCAAAAGTCCAACTAAAAATGACAATCCACGTGGCCAAGCTGTTTGTACTACACTCTCAAAGTGATCATTAACATGAGAATAGCAAGTTAAAGAAACCATTGTATATGATACGCAAGCAGCTACCCCCGAACGGGGATGCGGTGATATTGTATATCTGTACAAAGCCGGAATCATAAATATTGCAGTAAACACAGCGGTCACCACTCCGTTTCCATTACGCGCTCCTACTCCGAGTGCAGCCCATACTGACCCAATGATTGTAAAAGCTATGCGCGTGAATAAATCTTGAATATTACCACCAACACGAGCATGCATCAAAATAATCATGAAGAAAACCGACCACCAGCAATCATAGAAATCGTACCAGGTTGATGAATATTCTTCAAGCCAACCTGGTACAGATAATAATGTGGTAGCCAGTGTTGCTCTTATGGCAAATTTGGTTTCATGCATTTGCAGACGATGAACTATGTTCCATAAATTATAACGAAAAGCTCCAATCGATTGCAAATTACCAGATGTAACTTTTTCCTTCTTATGAGCACGAAATAATGATGTTGTAAAACGAAATTGTTCATCAAAAATGGAATTGCTTCGTTGTGAACTATTGTCAGAAGAAACTTTCTTTAGTGGCGTATGAGAATGTTTTCGTTTTTTCTCATTTAGCTTTTTCTCAATCCTGAATATTTCTTCAACGCTCGAGTTTGTATAATAATAATGAGAGGCTGCTTGACCTCCTTTGTCATGAATCACTTGCTTTGGAGAACGATGAATGGCTTTAGATAAAGGATAGTTTGGAAAATGAATACGCCACCCAGAATTCTTGAAAGAAACGTCTCGAATTAAATATGAAAATGCTAAAATTTTATCCGCAGACATTCGTACAGGCTGTAAAAACTTAAAGATTTTAAGTATAGACTCATTATAAAAATTTTTTCGAGTCAACATTTGAGATTTTATTAATTCTTTATCTGCCGTATCGTATCCATTTGTGGCTTCAGTTAACATAGAAATAGAATCATCTAGAGTCATTGATACATTTATGTCAATTTTGTGTTTGGTAGTTTCCAGTGCAATATTCATTAATACTTCTGGGAGATCCGTATTGATTATTCGATTCATTCCAGCACATTTAACGATAGTCTTATCACAACAATATAATACTTGACACATTCCTGTCAATAGTGCATGTGTAGGTTTGTCAAAAGTAGACCTAATTAGTTCGTGTGTAGAAGAAACACCAGCAAATAAAGTTGAAAAATCGAAAGGTAGTGGGGTGGACCTACCAGAATTAGAATGTGAAAGTGGTTGTTCAATGTTTAAATTCAAATTAAATGGATGCGAATTTCCATCAAAAGAAGTTCTTCGCGACACAGGGAGTGAATTAGAAGGACGAGCAAAAGGATTTGAAACATGAATTGATCTAATTGATCTTATTACATCTTGCAAATAGTTTCGAATCAGCTTAACATCATTTGGAGAAATACGAGAGAAAACAATTTCCGAGCTCATATCTCTATATGTTTCAGAAAGCTCCATATTTTTTCGATATAATCTGTGAGTTTCATTCAAATTTGGATCAGAAATTAATAAAACATTAAGACATATCCTAATAGATTTATGAATTGTAAACATAGGAGAGGAATATCCAAAATCTGGAATAATTATGATATTAACAGTTAATGCAACTGCAAGACCTATAAGACAGGGGATACCAAACTCCCAATTTTTATGGTAATTCGGCGTCGCGCTATTATTCACTATTGATAAAAACACTATAGCTAAAGCGGTAAATATAGAAGCATGATACAATCGTACGTACATTCCTCTTATAAAGCTAGTTACAAAAATCCCAAGAATTTGGGAAGCAGCTAATAAAGCACCGTAATTATTAGTTGCCACAGATGTGCAGGTCGATAAATATAAACCGAGATTACCCCAAGCTAGGCCAATTGCCCCACCAATAATACACATGAAAGTCAACTCAATTTGGGAGCCAAATGAGCGGCCAGAATGACATAATAAAGTCATGATACATGCAAGATAATAATTCGGTCCCAACCAATGACGAATAGATGATATTAGACATAATATATACATAATGAAATAAGCAGTAAAAGCTTTTAAAAGAATAATTCCATCTTGAAATTTAATCAAATTTTGCACAGCCTTTTTAAAATGCGCAAATTTAAAGATAATAAAATCTTTATCAAAATAGACCCATCTTCCTGAGGCGTGCTTAGTAGCCTCCTCATTTAATAATTGATCAACATTTAAAGGAGAATGATTTTGTAAAAACGTTGCTTCAAAAAATCCATTTCTTAATTCCTCAATGCCATAATCGTTAAGAGATTCAATATCATCTGTTAAAAAACAAACTTGATTTAAAGTGAGACCAGCGCGTAAAAATGGATACCTATTAGCAAGTTCTTTAAAATGAACATGATTTTTCATATTACCATGAGCAAAAGATATAGATGGTTCTGATTTTTTTGGTTTAGGCAAATCTAGATTTTCATTTGAAGAACTTGGACCTGGATTTGAGGAATCAATTAAAATAGAAGACGCTCTTGAATGAATCAATGAAGAGGTTGGTGAAAAATATTCCGAACTGTTTATAGGATTATTAATATTTAAAGGATCATCAGCACACATAGTTTGAAAATCTTCTCTAGAAAGATATTTTGAATGTCTTTTAAGTTTTGGTTTCGCATTGTCTCTTCCCAAGGAAGAAGACGAATTCATAGAAAAAAGATTAGCAGCAGAGTGTTGCCTACTTTCTGGATTGAGATGGTTTTGTAATATAGTAACATTAGCTAAACTATTATTTGCGCTTTTTGCTTTCAGGCTTAAAAGATCATATCTTTCCGGTAAGTCTTTAAAACTGTGACTAGAATTTAAAGAAGTTGCAGACTTATAATTTTTATATGAATTTTCACTATCATTAAATGTTGCTTCACGTGCTTGATTTGAATTTAAAAAACTAACTGAAATCTCAGGTGTTAATAAAGGCTCCTTTGATAAATCTTGCGAAGAATTGTGATTTTCTTCTTTGTGATTGGTATTGTTATTTGTGTTAATTTTATCAACATTTTTAACTGTGTCATTTTTGGTACTTGATTTTGAAACTTTTCGACGAGATTTTACCGTAACATGAAGACCTTCATCGCTATCACTATCTGATAGATTTCCGTCTTCTTTTGTGCTAATAACTGCATTAATTTTGGGATTAATTTTTGTATTAATAGTTAAATCTTTTATCCCTTTTTTTAAAACATTTGAATAGTTTTCGATATTTTCTTTTCGGATATTCTCTATACCTTTTGTATTTTTTTCAATTTTTTTGTTCGAGATGATCTCTACACCTTTTATTTTTTCTTTTTCTTTATTGCTTACGTTTGTGTTCTTTTCAGCATTTGTATCATTTAATGGTCTGTCGTTTGTACCGATAGACCCATCTTCTTGAACATTGGAACTTGATTTCTGATTCAATGTTTCAATTTTTTTTTCTTTTGTAATATTATCATTTTCATTTTTACTCTTACTAGTATTTTCCTCTAGTTCAAAATCGGTTTTTTTTTCATTGAAAAACCCATTTTGATCCTTTGTTTGCTCGTTAATATCCATATTTAATTAAATTGTATCCATTGACTATAATTATTTCCCAAAACATAGATAAATTAACCTCTATTCGAAATTCCCAAAACTATTACCACTTATATTAAAATCTTTAGTTAGATGTTGTATTATTTAACCATAATTCTATCAAAAAGTCAAAAAATCATTCCTAATAAGCACATATGAACAATCAAATCGATGTTTTTTACTATTAATGTTATGATTATTATTATTTATGTATCTATTCATTTATTTATTAGGAATTTCTTACTTTTTTTTTATTTTTTATTTTTTTTTGCTTTTGTTTTTAATTGTTTATTATCTAGGCATAAATAGTTTATTAAACTCGTTGTTGTGGTGATTCGCCTAAAATTATTTTATGAATAAAAACTGTTTTAATTCTTTTCTAAGCGGTAGTTTATTAGGTAATATTGAAACTTTTTGAAGCTTTCGTCCCAGTTACGTTTTGTGGCCGTTGCTAGATAGTTTTTAAATCTGTTTGCGTATATTCTATTAAAATATATATTTCTATAGAATTATCGTATTTATTTGATTATAATAGTGTTAGTATTATTGTTGTATAAGAATTAAAGATTCAACTTGTAAAAACATAAATCTGTATTAGTGTCAAAAAAGATAGTTTTATAAAGTCAAATAATTTTTCACACATTTTAATCAGTAATTGACTATGTATTAAAAATAATAACAATAATAATAATAATAAATATTTCCAATAGTGAAAGAAGAATATAAACCTTATTGAATGGTTTGCGCGAAAAAAAAAAAAAAAATATAAAGATATTTTTCCTTCATTTATATAAAAATAAAATGTATATTTTTATTTTTTATGTTTTTATGTTCATTATATTCTTTTTGCATTATAAAATCAATTGCACTTCTTGAGATCCGAATAACAATAATGCACGCTTTCCATTATAATAAATATAAGCAGTGAATTTTGCTTTGTCATTTAAATCTAATAATGTTCCAACTAACACCAAACAGAAGAAAATAATTGGCGTAACTAGATACCTTGTAATAATAAAAAATAAAATAAATAAATAAAGTAATGAATGAATAAAGTTATAAATAGAATTGATTGATTAAGTCTTGCTTAATGTATTACGAGCCTCACTTATACTCTTTTCACACGCGTCAATTATATTTTGTGAAGCTTGAATCTTTTTACCGAGGTAACTAACACGTGATGAAATGTCCCTAGAACTTGATGAAGGAGATTTTCCAAGTGTTCGCAATTCATCTCCCCATGCTGATATCTTTTTAGCCTCACTACTAATAACAGCAGTTTGAGCAACTATTTCCATTTTAGCCGCTATCTGAGGTTGCGAAACCATAGCTATGAATGCTGATCGATATACTGGCTTTCCAGCTGTGATATTATATGGTTCTCCATCCTTTGTGTTAATAGAAATCATGCTAGCATGCTCTAATTGTGCAAGTGCCAGTTCTCCTTCTATACCTTTAAACAAAGGATGAGAAATAACACTGCCATAGGATAAGACATCATTTCGCGCAAGAAGCTTTACTATCGCCCATGATTGCTCTATTCCCCATCCACGATTTCCGTTTTTCAAATCTGCTGAAACGGAATATCCGCTTGCCGGTGAATAAAGGTAAAGTTTAAGAATTTCTGCAATAGAAGAATTAATTAGCTCACCAACTGCTTCTGTTGGTGACTCACCATTATTTATTCTACGAACTAACTTTTGCAAGTCTGTCATTCGTCCTCCTAATTTACCAACGCATCCATCCAATTCTTTAACATCAATGGGAACTTTGGAATCAGTATGTCCATCTTTTCCGTGTTTAATGTTTTCTATTACAAAATTACGAGAGGTAACTGAATCTGCATCACGAAGTGCAACCACTTTGATAGCTTGCTCAGGTAGAGCTTCTGATAAAACTTTATGATAAGCAGCATCAGAAGTTAGTATTATCACATGTGCGCTACTGGTTGCAACTAAATAAGCGGCAAATTCTGTTAAAGGTCCATAAATATTTTGAGAGTTCATTTTGTCTGATTTCCTTAAATAATCTTGTAAAACTACTACCGGTAATGCTTCAGGATGAGATTCTAAATACTCGGTCTCAGACTGGCCTTGTTTATTATCATACTGACTCAAAGCTATTGATCTTAACACAGTAGCTGTAGTATTAAGTATTCCTCTATATTGTGCTTCTACTGACTCCGCTATTCCACTTTTTTGACCGGTGAGACCAGTAATAGCTAAATCAAAAAATGTCGCCAAATTATTAACCCAAGGGAACGTTGGGAAGTAACCAGTCTGATAAGCAATATTGCTCAAAAAATGTGAATCATTTCTAGCATCTACTAATGAAAGACAGTCAAGCCAAAGAACGTTATGTTTATTATATAAAACAATATCCTTCAATAACGATTCCTTGTCACTACCAGGGGGACCTCTAACAACAACAAAACTATCTGAGTTATCATCAAGCCATCTTGTAAGTTCTTCCCCAATCGCAAGCCTATCTTTCCAACTATTAATCCAGGATATTTTATCTGAAGCGTAATCGTCACCAAGATGAGTAAATGATAATAGTTTCGATTTTCTAATGGTTGAATATAATTTTACAACGTAGTTACGTATAAAGCGTACATAAGCATTATCGATTAATGCTGTTTTATATTTTTGAGTTATTTTTTGTTCAATAAAGAATTTTCGGATAGGACTGAAAATTGATACAGCTATAGCAGTTACAATAGCAATTATTAAAGGAATAGATATTCTCGGATGATTTAAAACCAAATCTTTAATAAGATTAACTCTCTGATTTGGAACGTAAAGTATATAAAGAGATTGGCCACTCTTGGTTTCCATTCCATGTAAACAATTTTTTGCAATAGAGGCAGATCGCACTCTTTCAAAAACAATATAAGCTTTATTTGGTTCATCTTTTGTAGGAGGAGTTATATCCTTAATAAATCCATACCGACGGAATAAAATATAAATTCCTTCTTCATCTAAGGCAGTTCCCTCACCTCTGAATTTTATTAAAAGTTTACTAGAAGGATTTCTTCTTAAATCTTCTATCCACGGCACACCATATACTCTATAACAAGCAACTATACTGAATGGATTATACCATGGACGTAGCTTTGCTTGGTCTATGCGATTAGCGATTGCCTTAGCTGCTATATCAACACTTTCACCCATTTTAACATTGAACTTTACGAAGGCACCGCCTTCAGAATATCTCGGAGTAACTTTCGTAATTGTAACAATAGAATCTGCGGAATTTTCAGATTTATTTTCACCTCCGTTCTTGTTCATTTCCTTTACATTTTTTCGCAAGAAGTTGTCGAAATTATTAACACCAACATGAGCTCTGTCTGCAATATATGAGCGCAATTTTACGTCAGTAAAAGAAAATAATTTAAAAAAAATTTCACTAAATTTTGAATATCTAATTGCAGGAACAACATTGTCAAAATAAACAATTCCTTGATCAAAATCTTTTGCAATATGCCCACTTAAATTTTCTCCTTTTTCAGCCTCAATTTTATCTTCTTCTTCGGCATCTCTTTTGATTTTGGACGCCTCTGATTCAATCACGTCGGTAGGTTTCTGATTACCTTCATTAAGAGGGATAACTTCTGTAGAATATAATCTTTTTTCGCCCAGAAAATTACTTAAAAACCCGTTATATTTTTTAATAGACGCTTGAGAAATATTTTTATTTTTATTTAAATTTCCTTTAACCAGAAATTTATTAAAATTTAACTTTTCCTTGTTGCTAATATAGGAGAAAGAATATTTTCGAATTTTAACTTTATTAAACATAAAGTTATTGTAGTATAATTTTTTCATATTATAGTCATGAAATTCTATTTATACTTCTTTCATGAATCTCTTTCTAAATGATTTTTAAAATAATACCTTTTTTACGTTTTATATTTTGTTGTTATTTTATCTATTTTTTACTTTTTATTTGTTTGAATCCGCTTAAACCTCGATTTTTAGATTATGTTGTTTAATTACGTAATAGTTATTTAATTTATTATATAGCTCTATTAGGGCGGAAAAGAATCAGTAAATGTAATTTTTTTACTAAGTATTATTTATTTTATTAGACAACTGGTTTAAAGGCAAAATTACATAGTAATATTTTATAGCTTTTGATTATGTCATTAGTTTACTTTCTCTTAGTCATCCATTTCCATGTCATGTTCTTCAAATGTTGCATCATTATTGAGTGTTCTTGGATGACTATCATCATTAGTTTCATGTGATTGGGTATTCGCAGTTGACGAAGAAGTTTCCTCAGCAAATAAGCCTCCTCTTCGTCTAAAAGGTCTATTTCTATTAATAGTTCCATGATGTTGAGGTGTAAAACCGGTAGGATTCCTCGTCAAAGATAAAAATGGGCTGGAATCCATATACTCTGTAGAAATATTAGGATTTGGCTGTTCCGTATAATTACGAACTCTTCTAGGAGCTCCTAAATGGCTGATTAGTTGGGCTGACGTTCCTTGTTGAAAATCATCCAGAAAATCATTGGTATTTGTATTTGGTGTATTTAAATATCTATTATGTTGAGGAGATAATGAGTTGTCAACTGGAACTTCAATAGGAACTCCTTCCTGTTGATTTTGAGTATGTTGTCTTAAATTTCGTATAATAATATTTTCTGGATTAATATCATGATTATCCTGAACTGGATAAGTTCGCGCGGTATTGTCATTATTGATGCTACTATTATTATTTCTATTGTTATTATTATTGTTATTATTGTAGTTATAATTAATATTATCTTCATTTGGTATACTACTTTCGACGTTTGATAAATTAAATTCAGATGAAATATTTGAATCTCTTTCTGCATTGCTAATATTATTGGAATTAAGGATATCAGGATCAGTGGTAGTATTATAGTAATAATCAGCACTGTCATTAGGATCTGGTATATCTGCATCTAAATCTCTCTCGGATTCTTCTTCGATCTCTGTTTGTGTAAGATTCATTTGTTGATTTTGAATTGAATCCGCATCATCAGAACCATTTTCTTGTCCATCTGCTTCATCTTCAAATCCAATTGAACTTGCGTCATTCTCAGCTAAATCAAGATCTTCCCCTAAATCGACTTCTTCATCCATAACTTCTTGTAAATCTAATTGTTCTTCGGATTCCGAATCAGAGGAGTCTGCTGCATCTAAAAATCCTTGTATGGTTTTTGGAACACCTATTGGTCTTAAAAAGTC
Source organism: Botryozyma nematodophila (assembly GCA_030579355.1). NCBI lineage: Eukaryota > Fungi > Ascomycota > Trigonopsidomycetes > Trigonopsidales > Trigonopsidaceae > Botryozyma > Botryozyma nematodophila. The sequence goes on along the minus strand of JAKTQT010000477.1, from coordinate 5,547 downwards.
ATAGCCGAAATTTCTAATTTCTGAACACTTTTCTTCCCAAGCCTTCTGTGCCCAACGTAATGATTTGATATTATTTGTTCGATCCCAACCATTTTGAATGTTGGGATTTTCTTGTCTATATATGTTACTTGGTTTCACTTCTATTCCTGAATAAACGACTGAATTTGGCGTGTAAATATCCATTTCAGGTAAACCAGATGGAAGATAGATAGGAGCTGGTTTAAAGGGATTATTATTTGTGGATTTATTTGATTTCGAAGATAATACAGATTTATTGTTTCTATTATTATTTGATGCAGCTTCATTTGCATTCCCACTTCCACTAGCTGCATTGTCCATACTTAACCTCTGGTCTTGAATCCGGATTGCTGATGGGTACCAAAGGTCGTGTAATTCTTGCATAGAGAACATTTTACTTGTTTTTTCAAAGTTTTAAAAGAATTCTGACGGTTTTCTTATTGTGTTTTAAAATATTTACTCTAAATTCTTTAGTTTCCTAATACCTGTCCACTTATAGTATTGAAGTGATTCAATTAAAGATGATCTTTTTTTTTGTTCCTATAGTGATGCTCTCATGTAAACACTTAATTCATATTAATTGAGCTCCTTAATTAAAACAGTCATAGTAATTTAATCAAGATTAAAAACCGGCCTCGCCTTGTTGTACATAAGCTTTTCTGCATTATTTACGTTGTATTACGAATTTATGTTTTTTTTTCCAACAACGTACAACAATGCTAATTGTTTTTAATATTAAAAAATAAGGTGAAATAATATTATATCTTAAATATATTTTTTATTAAATTTGAAATTCTGTTTGATAAATTTATATAATAATAATGTCCTTTAAAAATTCTTGCACTTTTATCTAAGTTTTTATAAAGAAATTTTGTGTTGTCAGGGTTTTTTTTTTTTGTATTTTTTTGTAAT
>JAKTQT010000476.1:0-15158 GCA_030579355.1 Botryozyma nematodophila | reverse complement strand
GAAAAACGTATTAAGGAGGTTGTCAAGCGTCATTCAGAATTCGTTTCTTATCCAATTGAATTAGTCGTTACTAAGGAAGTCGAAAAGGAAGTTCCAGTCTCTGAAGATGAAGTCAAAGAAGAAAAAGAAGATGATGAAAAGAAACCAAAGATTGAAGAAGTTGATGAAGAAGAAGAAAAGAAACCAAAAACTAAAAAAATTACTGAAACAGTTACTGAAGAAGAAGAACTTAATAAGACAAAACCATTATGGACTCGTAACCCATCAGATATCACTAAAGAGGAATACAATGCATTCTATAAATCCATTTCAAATGATTGGGAAGATCCTATTGCCACAAAACACTTTTCTGTTGAAGGTCAATTGGAATTCTCAGCAATCTTGTTTGTTCCTGCTCGTGCTCCATTTGATTTGTTCGAATCTAAACACAAACGTCACAACATCAAATTATACGTTCGTCGTGTATTTATTACTGATGATTGTGAAGAATTAATTCCAGAATGGCTCAACTTTGTTAAAGGTGTTGTTGACTCTGAAGATCTTCCACTCAATCTTTCTCGTGAGGTTCTTCAACAAAATAAGATTCTTAAGGTTATTCGCAAGAACATTCTCAAGAAATGTCTTGAAATGTTTACTGAAATCTCTGAAGATAACGAAGCATTCGAAAAATTCTACAGTGCATTTGGAAAGAATATTAAACTCGGAATTCACGAAGACACACAAAACCGTGCAACTCTCGCAAAACTTTTAAGATATCATTCAACAAAATCTGGTGAAGATACCACATCATTCGCTGACTATGTCGTTCGTATGCAATCACATCAAAAGAATATTTACTATATTACTGGTGAAAGCATCAAAGCTGTTGAAAAATCACCATTTTTGGATGCTCTTAAGGCTAAGAATTTTGAGGTTCTTTTCATGGTTGATCCTATTGATGAATACGCCATGGCACAATTAAAGGAATTTGATGGTAAGAAATTAGTTGATGTTACAAAAGATTTCGAAATCGAAGAAACACCTGAAGAAAAAGCTGAACGTGAAAAAGAAGAAGGAGAATTCAAAGATTTAAGCGAAAAACTCAAAGAAATCCTTGGAGATAAAGTTGAAAAGGTTGTTGTTTCACAAAAATTAATTGATGCTCCTGCTGCTATCCGTACCGGACAATTTGGCTGGTCTGCCAATATGGAACGTATTATGAAAGCACAAGCCTTAAGAGATTCTTCAATGTCATCTTACATGGCATCTAAAAAGATTTTCGAAATCTCACCACGTTCTAATATTATTAAGGAACTCAAAAGAAAAGTTGAAGCTGATGGTGTTAATGACCGTACTGTCCGCGATCTTACTACTTTATTATATGAAACTGCTTTACTTACATCTGGATTTACATTAGATGATCCAAATTCTTTTGCAACTCGCATCAATCGTCTTATTTCACTTGGTTTAAATATTGATGAAGTTTCAATCGATGAAGCTGAGCAATCCTCTTCTTCTACTGATAAAGTTTCTGAAGACACAAAAGCAGAATCTGCAATGGAAGAAGTTGACTAATTTGCTATTATATATTAATGATTTTTAATGGTGATGGAGTTGTAGTATGTACATAATATTTACATATTTACACATATACTTTATATATAAAAAATTGTGTTGTTTTTTAATAAAATTGTATTAATATTAGACTTATTTTTAACATAAATGATTGGAATTATTTAATGATTTAATGCGCTTTAAGTAAAAACATATAGATGTAATACGTCCTAGTACTGTACATAAGACTATCAAATTGCTAAATAAACTGCTAAGTAAATTTGTTTATGAGATTCCATTTCTATAGATACTACTACTATATAGCAACAATCACGTGACACAAGTAAATTTTATCCCAACCAATTTTTTTACCATAAATTTCTTTTTCTTGATTGGCTTATTTGCAGTGTATTTTATTGTATTATTTATTAGTATTATCAGTATTATATAGTAATTTATTTAGAGTTTTATATAGCAATTAGTTTAGTGGTTACGATTTAGGACCAAGGTTAGAAACGAGACAGGACAAGATTTGGTTGAAATTGTATAGAAGTAATAAATAATAATAGATAGCAATAAAAATAAAAATAATCAGAATTATTTAAAATTAATAAATAATAAATAGAATTAGAATAAATTAATAAAAATAAAATTATAAAGGTATTTACTCTTTTTTATGTTTTGATTTTTAGTAAATGTCATCTATTTACTTGTGCATGAAATTTTCTCTTTATAATTACGCTCTTCTATTTGGTATATTTTTCTGTTAAATTTTATATTATTTTGTTTAAGGGTATTTAATTTTTATGTTTTTTGGTAATAGATTCTTTGTTTATGTTTAATTGAGTTTGTTTTAATGTTTTTTTGTCATTTTAAATTTTTTCTTTAAATCAATATTTAGATTATTTGTTTTTGTTGGACACTATTCATTTTATTTCAACTATTTGCTATTTCCAATATAGCTTTTTTGATTTTTGGAACATAGCTTATTTTTTTATGTCAAATTTTAGTTTAGATTGAAAAACTGTAAAGTATTCAAGTGTTTGCCATGTTGTGTTTGTATAATTTATTTATTTAGTTTACGATTAAGTTTATGTATTGTTGCTTTTTTAAAGTTTACTTTATTTTACTTTATTTTACGTTTTTTCATTTTTTTATGTCTTTGTTTTCTACATGATGAAAAATCAACCCAATCGAAAGTTTATTTTTTAAACCCTTATTTCATTTTTGTTTTTGTATTTATTTCAATCTTTTTCCTTTTTCGACTTTTTGTTCACTTTCTCAACACGCTAACAACCAGATGGGACAAGGCGAAGATATTGGAAATAAGGTTGACTTTTTCACCGGAAATCCAGATAAAATTGTAGTTGAAGATGGAGAGATGCCAAAATTTATTCCAAAAGTACCAGAAATTGGAGCAACATCAGGACCATTAAAATCAGCATCATACTTTATAGGATCAAGATGTGAACCATACAATGTTGATTTTATTCAATGTCGTGGTGAAGCAATAAAATCACTTGACAACCCATCTCTTTTATGTTTGAAAGAAGGAAGAAGAGTAACTCGTTGTGCAATTTCTGTATTGGAAGATGTAAGAAAATCTTGTGGAAAAGAATTTAAAAATCATTACAACTGTTTAGCAAGACATAATTTAAAATTAAATGAATGTCGTCCAGCTGAGGATTTATTGAATTCTTGTGTTTATAAAAATCTCAGTATAAAAAAGAAAATTCCTGATGGCTTAGAAAAGCCAATTTTCGAGAAAAAAAATCCTATCTTCCGTCCCTCTATACAAGATCCACAAAGTTATACCACAGTCTTAAAATCAAGGGAAGAGTAGCTTTGTATTGCTCGTCCTTTTCTACATTCACACCTTTCTGTATAAATTTATACAAATTATAGATACAATCACGAACACACCAGTAGTATCCATGCCATCATCCAGTATATAAATAAATCATAAATAACAATTAATTTATTATGTAAAAACAAAAAAAGAAAAAGAAAAACATAAAAAGTATTCAAATCACAAAATAAAATTTACAAAATAAACAAATAAACAAGTCGATAGTTGCTCAATTACCCTTACACTAAAATATTAATTAACCATTACTGAAAAGTTTAAAATAAATAAATACGATATGCTATAACGTCAATATTACTTGTAATATTGAATATTCAATCATAAAAAAATTTTGATATATGTTTTTATTTAAAAAAACAAAGTCATACTCCACGTTCATCACGTATGTCGTTCATTTTGTTAGCTAAACTAGTAAGACCAAACCGCAACGCAATCTTTGATGCTGCTTGTAGCGCACCATCTTTGTTAATTAAATTTCCAATAGAAACTGCTCGCGAATTATTTCCTCCTTTACATGCTAGTTGAAATAGCTGTAAAAGACATTTATCTACACTAAGTTCTTTTTGTGATAAGATTTTTCTTTCTTCTATGGATAAATTCTCAACATTAGCTTTACCATTTATCTCTAATCCCAAGGATTCTTTCCATAAATTCATAAATAAAACTTGTCTTACATACTCTTCTTCATTTTTACTTCTAACATCTAACTCCTCATTATCGCTATTATTGCTATTCTCAATAGTTCCATCATTTTCCTCATCGACATCATCATCATTTTCGTTATCCTTTTTAATAGCCTTTTTACCTCTTTGTGGAGTATCAAATGGTAAATGTAAATCAAGTTCTGAGGATACAGGAAACGGCATACCAGGATATTTATTTTTACCACGCAATATGATACAATGAAATTTATTATCGCTTATACCTATTGGCCAATAATATTTATTAGTACCATTATTTTCATCATCATTACTAATCATAGATGTGTCCAAAATTGGAACCCATTTTCCTTGAAGGGGTAATCTCCAGTGCAATAAGACTGATAAGACGCCATCTGAATCAAATATGCATGGATCACCGTTATCAGAAAAAAAACAAGAAATAATTTTAGAATTATAATTAATTTCTATTAAATCATTTTTTTGTAACGTTTCATCAGTAGATATATTTTCTAATGAATAGAACAATTCCCCCTGATTATTGCTTTTAAGTAAAAAAATAATATCGTCATTGCAAGCAATCGAAACTATACTATATAGAGATTGCCTGAATATTCTTAAAGGAACCCCTTGTAATGAGTAAACTCGTACATAGCCACGCTGAGAGGACACTATTATACAAGTACTAGAAAGTGCGATGTTTGTAATTGAATCATTTTTCATAAAATTTATAGCCCAAGAACCTCTTGTTATCGAATGATTTCTATAATACAGTGCTGAGGTAATATCTTCCCCTTTAGATTTATCTTTAATTATTTCTGATGAAGTTGCTAATAATAAACCATCCTCTGTTAATGAGGCAAGATCATACTTATTTTGATCTGTAAAATAATATTCATTATGTAAACCTTCATCGAAAAATGTAACTGTAATTGAATTGTGAGAACCTTGGTTTTGCGCCCATACATATCCAACAAGATTTACTGTTAAATATCTTCTATTTTCATTCCATGGCGTAGATCCAGGTTGAAAGGGATGATGATATGGAAACTCTAAATTTAAACCTAATCTTTTCGATCTATTATTTAATAATGATGAATTCGCACTTGTATTTCTTTTCCTTGGAATTTTATATCCAGCATTATCATCATCTACTATCCAATCATCTTCTTTATCTTGGGCTTCATCATCATTGAGATCATCTTGATCAATATCAATTTCGATATCATCAACGTCACCAACGTCATTTAATATTGCAAGATCATCATCATTTCTCATATCAGAGTCACTTTCTGCTTCAGACAAAAAAAGCTTATCCGTATCAGAAAGTTTAGATCTATTCTCTATTGGAACAATCAGGGAACCGTATGGTGGAGATATTTTTTCAAATTCTTCAGGAACAGGTTGCGATAAAGTAAATAATTGACCTTTTGTAGTCGTGAAAGATAATTTATTTTGCTTTGGGTGCCATTCTAATTGACAAATTGGAGGATAAGAATAAGTATTAATTATTGATTTATTTGACATATCCCATATTAATATCTTTCCTGCTGCATCAGCAGAAGCAAGATATTTACCATTTGGAGACCATGTTACACTATGAATTGTTGCGTTATGTTCTGCGGTTAGAAGAGCACCTTTTTGTGACCAAGGAGGGGCTGAAGAAGAAGCAACTGAAGTATTTCCACGATGATATATTTGAAGGGATTGAGAATCTGGAGATGTAACAACAAAAGAAGTACAATCAGGATGCCAAACCACTCTTGTGTACGTTAATGGATCTAAAATTGTTTTAGATTTATTATTTTTTTTGGCACTTAAGCCATTATCTAGTCCAGTATTTTGTGACAAATCATCATCATCGTCGTCATCATCGTCATAATCATCATCATTAACAGATTTATTATCATTATAATTAAAAGAAGAAAGAGGAAAAGGATCAATGGGTAGCGTAGCAGTTGATTTTTTTAAAAAGGAAATAAGTGAAAGTTTATCTTGCGAAATTGAAAAAATCCTAATATTACCTTCCAAGTCAGTAGTTGCAATTAAATTTCCTAACAAATTATAAGAAATTGTTCTAACAGAAGAAGTAAAATCATAATTAAATAAGATTGATCTTTTATCATCAAATAAATTAATTATTTTTGGTTTTAAATCATCAGAAGCCAAAGCTAACCATTCACCATCAGGGGAAAAATCAATATCCCAGCAAGAAAGTGAAGTTGAAGCACAAATTGTAATGAATTCATTAGTATTAAGTGAATATAAAGCTATTGAACCGTCACTAGAAGAAGTTGCAATTTTACCATTTTTCGATACTCTCAGAGAAAGAATATCATTATCTGTATTAATCAATCCATCACCACATCTAGTTTCTAAGGAAATTGGTTCGTTTGTTGTTTCTGATCTAAAAATTCTAATCAGTTTATTTGATCCTGTTGTTATGACATAATTTCCATCAGAAGAATATGCTAATTTTGTTAATCCAGGTGTATGTGCATAACGAGGTACTACACGGGATTGCATTTTATAATGGTTTTCTAGTAAAATAAAATATTATACTGTTATAAAATTAAAATATAACAATACTATAGAGTGATATAAACAATAATAATTATTTTTCTTGATAGATATACCAATCTTGTAGTTTATAAAAATATTTTCTATAGAAAATAAACAAATTATCCAGTACAAAACTGGTATAAATTAAATATTTATAGGGAGCTGAAATCAATAAATGTATAAACAATATATGAAATAAACCTAAAATTAAAATTATAGTCTATGTGAATAAATCTCTTATAGTTTAATTTAAAAGAATTTATTATATTTAACTAAAAATATCGAAATTTAAGCTCGAAATCTAAACCTAGACAAGTCCAAGAAGTGTTAATTAAAATTTCGTGAAGTAAAACTTTAAGGAGGGTAATTGTTTTGCAATGTCTCTATATTAATTTTTTGTTTTTCTTAAAAAATATTAAAGATCTCATGGAAACCTGCGCATCCTTGCAAATTCCTGTACAAATTAGTTTAAGTATTCTGAAACCTGTAGGTTTCTACTTTTTCCGATCATGTTTCTCCACTTTATAAGAATTATTAATCAGATAAGATTGTATCTGGGGAAATTTTACTTGAACAATATAGAAAATATAAAGATAATAAAAATTTGTAGCATGTATTTTTTTTTTTCATTTAGATTGTGTTCCCAATAGAAAATAAATCTGGGGTACCCGATAAGAGTTGCCAAGGAAATTCAATTAATATAATGGAATTGTGAGCCATAAGAAGTAAATATTTATAGCGAATTTAAGTACTTACATAGGACTTAATTACCTATTTGGGAGCACAATTCCGTTTGCTGGTAGTTATTAATGAATCTTGTTTAATTATTTAGATAGATTTTTTAGATAAATTATTCAGGTAGATTATTTAGATAGATAATTCAGATAGATTATAGTTAGAATAGATAATTATACTATGATTGAAATTTATTATAATGTATCTAACAATCATAGATAGCAATATATATCCAGATTTAACCAAAATATAATAATACTTATTATATAAAAGTAAGTCGAACGTAGAAGATGTAGAAGTTATAAAATCATATTATTGTTGTTACTGTTTACTCAAAATGTCTTATATTATATTGCCATTCAGAGAAAGGATTTCGCTTCATTTTTATAAAATACATATTGCGGGTATTGCGGTATTTATCATACTTTTTTGTCTTGTATCCGTAATTTCTAAAATCAAGCCTTTTGACAAAAATGGAAATAATAAAAATAGTAATAATAACAATAATATTAAACGTAAACCATATAAATCACTACCTACAGATCCACCAGACGAACCAAAAGCATTTGAAGGATTAAATATAAACAACTGGAATAAATTCAATGGAAGACCATGGAGACCATTTAGATGGCCATATCATCAAACAATGGCTATTTTTAAACTAGATATAAATAATTGGTTGGACATTGACAAATGGTATAAAAGATATATTGATGATAAAACTAAAGTGTTTTTAAAAACCGGACATGATTATATAGATTGGTTACCGGGATCTGAAGATTCAACATTAGAACTGTTAGAAATAGTATCTAATCATATGTGTAAAAGATTCCCAAATCTATTTAAAAAAAAAGAAAATGGAAGATATATTCATAATCTTATAACAGATGAAGTTTTAGATTTATCAAAAGTCAATCAATTTAAAAGTTCAAAGGAGAGTTCAAATGATGAATTTAATCATCCTTTATATTATATTTCCAAATTAGCAAAAGAAGATTTTTATATAGTGCAAAAAAATGAGATTGATAATAAGCATTACTTAATGGCAGCAGCAGTACCAGCACCAGGAGGATTCTTTTCAGTAAAAGATAAAATCGGTAAACATCTAGACACTATTCATGAACCAGTTCCTTATTATGAATCAAAATTAAAACCTTCAATGGAAAGATGGTTTGAAAGAATGAATCCGAATGACATGGTTGAAAGAGCAAGTTGGTTTATTACATGGGATCATGAATTAACAGTAAATAATATTTTTGCCTTGGATGAAAATGAAAATATTCCAGATAATATTGATTATAAAAAATACGTAATACGTGTCTGTAAACAAACATTACGAAGACTACCAAGATCTAAGGCAATTATTTTTACAAATCATCCAATTTTTTATTCAATCGAAGAATTAAAAGATGAAGTTGGAATACCATCTATTTTAAAACAAATCATATTAGAAGCACCTGAAAAGATTATAAAGTATAAATCTTTTGAAAAGATAGTTGACCATATTATTCCATATCTTGATTTATTAATAAAAAGACAAGTTGATTTGGGATTGATACCTCCTGACTACCAACCAAAAACATCAGAAAGTTATCCGTTTGCTTCTTGGTATGACAAAAATTCGCCAATGCCTGAAAATGGCTATCATTCTCCATATACAAAGGATTATATATAATACGTTATTGCAATATACAATATATAGTTTTAGTATTTAATATATAATATACAATATCTAATACGTATTATACAATATTAAATACATAATATAATTTATTTACATATATTTTAATTTAATTTGTATAGAATAGAATACAGTGCATTTTATTATTTGGTATAGATATGTACCATAATACAATATATAATACAATCTTGTATACAAAAAAATACCCATTCAATGTGTACAGTTACGATGAATTTGTCTCATATGATATGCAAATATATAATAAAAACATATGGTATTTACATAATTTAATACTATAATATGTTGGAAATATAACAATAATATAATGAAAATATAATGAAAATATTATAGAGATATATTTATAACAACATAATACAGAGTATACCTAATAACAATATAATACATTAAATATATCATATCAGAATATATACAAATAGAATCTATGTTTAGTACACTATTCTATTCTATAGTATAATAGTATAAAATTGAAAAAAAAATAAAACATATATAATAGATTATAACGTATATGTGAAAATATAATAAAACGCATAAAAAAATAGAATGAATATATGATTATACAATACAACATAATATTCTATAATATAGACAAAATAAAAAAATACTATAGTATAGAATAATAATATAATACAATGGATATAAAAATTCAATATCATATTTGTACATAATACTACTATAATATAGTAAGTAACATAAATATAATATAGTGTACAATATCCATAAGCAATTATACATCTACAAACACTTAATACGCTAACCACTATCAAACCATACTAATCATATTATTTACTTATGTATAATTTCTGGTAAGGAATTAAATATCAATAATTTTAATTAAACAATTAAAATTTCAATCCACTCCAGCTAGAAACTACTCGTAATACGATATATTCTAGGACAAACTATAGAGAAAGTTTAGTAACAACAATATATAAAAATAAATAATAATTACACAATGAAAAAAAACTTTCTACAATACATAGTCCATGAATGAGTTGAGGAAAAAAAAATTATTAACGAGATGGAAATTTGCATTTATATACACATACAAAAAAAAAAACTATCATTAGGGTTATTATTACCCGGTATTATAATTGCTCATAAATTACTTAATGTTTATGTTGTCATAACTACCTTCAGCCAATAAAACAAATATAATTCTCTAGCCAATACAAAAACAATAAAATACATTTAAAAATAATAAGAAAAAACCGGGTAAAAAAAGGTCAAAGTCCTATTCTGTGCAAATTAGGAAATTTTTGTGATACCAAGTTGAAAAAAAAGTAAACAAAGTAAACAAAATAAACAAAATAATTAGTTTTTGACAGGATAATAATAGATTAAAAAAAAAGTATAAAAAAAAAGACTTCTCGCTGTTTTTTTCTTTTTTTGAATTTAATTTTTTTACGTTTTATTTATTTTATTTTATATTGTTTATGTTATTTATTACAAACAGCAAATAGCAAATAATATAAAAAAATAAATAAATAAAATAAAATAAAATAAAATAATTAACAACATTAGCAACGACATAAATAATTAAATAAAAAATAAATAAAAAAATAAAGCAAAAACAAGAATATTAACCAAATTAAGTACATGACCAATGCTGGCTCAAGCTCGACTCGTACAGAAAATTCGGGGAAATCCCTTAATTAATCTTTCATCTAAATCTTCCCTCTCACTATATAATGCCAATAATATTAACCAATGGAGTTCAAACAAAAGAATATTACAAAAAAGTCAATTTTCTACAAACAAATCTATTAATAATGCCTCAGAATCACCTAAAATGGTAACAATGACTGTTGATGGTATACCTGTAACAATTGAAGCTGGTTCTGCCGTAATTCAAGCTTGTGAAAAAGCCGGCATAACAATTCCAAGATATTGTTATCATGAAAAATTAGCTGTTGCCGGAAATTGTAGAATGTGTTTAGTTGATAATCCAAGAGCTCCAAAACCAATTGCTTCTTGCTCTTTCCCTGTTGCAAATGGCATGGAAATTCGTACTGATACAGAAAGAGTTCATAAAGCTCGCGAAGGTGTCACAGAAATGATTCTTGCAAACCATCCTTTAGATTGTCCTGTTTGTGATCAAGGTGGTGAATGCGATTTACAAGATCAATCTCTCAGATATGGTAGAGATAGAGGTCGTTTCCATGAAATTTCTGGTAAACGTGCGGTGGAAAATAAAAATATTGGTCCTCTTATTAAAACTGTAATGACGCGTTGTATTCAATGTACACGTTGTGTTCGTTTTGCAAATGATGTAGCTGGTGTTCCGGAATTTGGTACTACCGGTCGTGGAAATGATATGTCAATTGGTACTTATTTAGAACGTAATCTTGATTCTGAACTTTCTGGTAATGTTATAGATCTTTGTCCTGTAGGCGCTCTTACTTCAAAACCAACTGCTTTTCATGCCCGTCCTTGGGAATATAAAAAAACTGAATCTGTAGATGTTCATGACGCCTTAGGTTCAAATATTCGAATAGATTCAAGAGGTGTAGAGGTAATTCGAATCGTACCAAAAATTAATGATGATGTAAATGAAGAATGGATTTCCGATAAAACTCGTTTTGCTGTAGATGGTCTTAAAACTCAACGTCTTACTATACCTTTAGTGAAAGTACCTGTCTCTTCTTCATCTTTAAGTGAAGGCTATTCACTGGAACCTGCTTCTTGGGATGAAGCTTTATCTACTATTGCAAATGCTTTCGAAAAAATTAAGCCTGTTGGAAATGAATTCAAAGCTATTGCTGGTGATTTAGCTGATGTGGAATCATTAATAGCATTGAAGGATCTTGCAAATCGCTTAGACTCAGAAAATTTAGCTCTTGATTCTTCTCCTGGATATCCAGCTCATGGAGTAGATTTTAGATCAAACTATTCATTCAATGCGACTATTCGTGGTGTTGAGAAAGCTGATGCCATTTTACTTGTAGGAACCAATCCTCGCAAAGAAGCTGCAGTTCTCAATGCTCGCATTCGTAAAGCTTGGCTTCAACATGATGCTAATGGTGGTCCAAACCATGATGAAGATACTTTACCTGTTGGAGTCATTGGTCCAGATTTCAAATCAACATTCTGGTATAAGAATTTAGGTTCTACTGTATCAGATCTTGAAAACACACTTGCTGGAAGTTTCGGTAAAACCTTAGCTAATGCGAAACATCCATTAATTATTGTAGGTTCTTCAATTGTTCAAAGCCCTGATGCGAAATCATTTTATGAAGTTATTGGTAAATTCATTTCTAAGCATGAATCTAACTTTTTAACTGAGGAATGGACTGGATATAATGTTCTTCAACGTGCTGCTTCTCACACCGGTGCATATGATGTTGGATTCGTGCCTGGTAAAACGGTTCTTGAAAGCAAATCTAATATTAAACCAAAGATTATTTGGCTTCTTGAAGCTGATGAAATAGATCCTGCTAGAGATATTCCTGCTGACGCATTTGTTATTTATCAAGGTCACCATGGTGATGTAGGCGCAGCATATGCTGATGTTGTTCTTCCTGGTGCATCTTACACAGAAAAAACAGCAACTTATGTTAACACGGAAGGAAGATCACAATCAACACGTGCTGCTGTGAATCCTCCAGAAGCTGCTCGTGAAGACTGGAAAATCATACGTGCTGCTTCAGAATATCTAGGTGTTCCTTTACCCTATGACAATGTATACTCACTCCAGGCAAGATTGGCCCAAATTTCTCCCCATCTTATCCATCATTCAATAGTTGAAAAAACAAGTTTAGAATTCCTCAAGCTTGGCTTAAAATCAAACATTTTAACTGCTAATAAGGATTCAACTAGTCCTACAAATACTCCATTAAAACCTGCAATAACGAACTTCTGGTTTACAAATTCAATCGCAAGATCTTCTCCTACTATGGCTCGTTGTTCAGCTTCATTTCAAAAATAAACTTTAGAAATAAAGAACGAAAAAATAGAAGAGTGTACTTTATTTCGAGTAAATATTAATTAACACTAGAAACTAAAAACATTTTCTTATGTCTATTCTAGACATATTTATATTTTATTCATTATTTGTCTACACTTTGTTTTACAAACGTTTACCTTTGATTACCTTATTATTTTAGTTTCATTCCATAAGAGCAGCTTTGTCACTAGAATTTAAATTATGTTAATAATTTTGTTTTTGTTTTTTTTTTCTACATCTTATAACATTTAGTTCTATTAAAATCTGTCTTTGTATTTGTTCAGTTTTTTGTTTTTGTTCCCATTTTGTTTAATAATGTAAATTTGATTTCTTTGTAGTACACATTTGTAAAATTATTAAGATTAAAAAATTTAAACTTTAATAATAATAATGCTATAAATTAAACGTTCATTATATACATTCAAATAAAATAAAATAAAAAAAGAAAAAATACAATGTACGAGTAAAAGAACTTAAAAAATTATCAACTAACAAAATATTAAAAAATAAAGCAATAAACATAATAATACATTTTTTTCTATTCAAAATAATTTTTCGTTTCTTCTATGAAATCTCATCTTAATTGCTTACCTCTCCAATCGAAATAAGCGCAGGTATGAAAAATAGAAATTATCAGATTTTAATAAATTAATATTGTTATACATTATATTAAAAAAACTAAGCAGGTAAATATTAAAATTTTAACTCTCAAAAGAAATGAAATATAAGTTTAAACAAAAACACAAGTAATAAAAAAATAAAATACATTTAATCATCTGATAATAAATTACTCCATGAGTCGCTCGCTATATTATCCCATGCCGCCTCCTTTCTAGCTTTATAAATACTAATTTTAGCTTCATTCTGTAATGCAACATGTGCTGCCCTAGTTCTAGCTTCCAAAACTGTTCTACCATAGCCAGCACCCAAAAAATCTGATTCAATACTGACAACCGCACAATATCTTGCCCAATCACAGTTTTCTCTTAAAACTGAGAATGCTGAATATGCTAATCTATCACTTTCAATAGCAGTAACTAATTTTTCTGGTCCATCATAAACTCTAATTTTAACTTTTTGAAAGTATGCATCAATTAAATTTAAAAGTTCACTTTCACTATTAGGTTCTGGAAGTTCTGGCTCTTTCAAAACAGTTCTAAGATCAAAAATAGGCGCACTTTCTTTACTCGCTGATTCAGATAAATTTGTAACTGTATTATCGATTTTTTCATTTTCATTCAGACTATACTCGGCTCTTTTATGATCTATTCTCTTCACTTCTTTTAAATCTTGCTTATTTATATTTTCGCTATTAGCATTGCGATTGATCGTCTCTTTATTAATATTCCCAGACAAAGAACTGCTCGTATCTTGAATGATCGATTTATTATGCAAAGTATCCGGTAGTTTATTGTTTAATTCACTGTTAATGTTTTCCATAGTAGCATCCTTTTGGGTTTTTACATTAGACTCCCGTTTACTAAATAATTCATTATTGTTTTTTTTACTACGAGATTTTGTTTTCAAAGTAGTCGAACTATTTTTTGCTGTCGAATTCTCTATTGACGTAGAATTTTCAGCTATAGTGCGAAGGAAATTATTAAGAGATGATGTTTCGTCATACTTAGAAGAGTCATTTGTAGTTGTAGACGAACTTTCATTAACCTGATCATTCTCCTTTGTGATAGAAGTAGATAAAGGTTTGCCAATAAAATTCTTATTTGCTGAGTTTGATAAAACTGGAACTTCTATTTCCTCATAAGCTGGTGAAGCAATATCTTCATAAGCAGGAGA
This sequence comes from Botryozyma nematodophila, assembly GCA_030579355.1. Lineage (NCBI taxonomy): Eukaryota > Fungi > Ascomycota > Trigonopsidomycetes > Trigonopsidales > Trigonopsidaceae > Botryozyma > Botryozyma nematodophila. Next base: position 363 of record JAKTQT010000476.1, on the reverse strand, counting down.
CGGAATGTCAGAACTATCGATAGAATTAAGAGATGACTCCACTGTTGAAGATACAGACTTCACCTTTTTATGCTTTTTCTTACGTTTTTCTAAAGTCGTATCTTTAGATATAGCTTTATTGTTGTTAGTTGTATCATTCCGAAGTGCAATGTAGTATGGCACGCTCTTTTCTTGTTTATCCTCAATACTTTCAGAAATATTATTTTGGAGCAAGGATTCTGCAGATTCATTACTTTGGGAGATATTAGTTCCAAGTGAGCTATTTTGAGATAAAATATTCTTATCTGTACTATTTGTAGATAAACCGGTTTGAATCGTATTTCCAGATTCTACTGGTGCACTTTTACTGTTATTTTGGCTCAT
>JAKTQT010000474.1:5086-15254 GCA_030579355.1 Botryozyma nematodophila | reverse complement strand
AATTTATGCTTACGTAAGCTAAATATATTTGTTTGTATAATGTATTGATTTAGAAAAAAAGAACAGAATTTACGATTTACAGAGTGCTTATTTATATTACGAAGTTAATGTTGCATCACCATTATTATTACCTAATTGAAAGATGTTTGGTGATGTACTAATCTCATTTTAACTGTTCCATCACTTTCGAGTTCATCAACACGGCAACAGTGCTTAGTAAACAATTTTTTTATTTTTTTGCTCGCTTATATAAGAATTTAAAATTATTAGTAATTTCACAAAATATTTACCCGGCTTTATGGGAAAAACAAAAAAAGCTCCCAACCGCACAACCGCGTTTGACGAGCCCTGGACATGTCTAAAGATTCTACTATTTCTGAAGCATACAAACAGCTTACTGATGCTGAAACTAAAGCCGATGTATGTGTATTATTTATTATTTCTTTACTGTCGATTAATTTTCTAACTATTTGTAATTATTATTTGTAATTTTTATTTTTATTTTTATTTTTATTTTTATTTTTATTTTTATTTTTATTTTCTTTATTTATTATACTGTAGCAACTCGAAAAAATGTTAGATAAATTTGAACGTAAACTAGAGTCTTTACTAGAAGATGAAAATTTTGCAGAAGTTGCCAATACTCTAAAGGAATTAGAAAAAAATTCTAAAAATCTAGAAGAGTCGATAAAAGATAATGATTGAGCGGTAATTAGACAAACTCAGATAATTTATAATACTGTTATAGTAAATTAATTTATTAATTAAATAAATAAATAAATAAATAAAAAAAGGTACAGGAACGTTTTTTTCGCACTTAAGTCCACTATTGACGACATGAATTGTTTTGGAGTAAAGGACACGTGTAAATTAGATTTTTTTTCGTTTATTGTTTTATTTACTATGTGTGTATTATCTCATTTTATTCACTATTGGCTATTACTATTGCTGTTAATATTACCGCCAATAATTAATTATATACTATAGAGATTTTATAGTAACTATAGGATAATATTGAATATTATATTATAATATAATATAGTACATACAATACAATACAATACAATACAATATAACATAATATAATTCAATATAGTATAGTATAGTGTAATATATTATATTATAGCATAGAAGTATCCTTCAAAAAGCATAATCTGATATATAAAAAAATTGTGATTATTATTTCTTTTTGTTTTCCTGTGTTTTGTTTTCATTACTATACGCTGTATTGCACTATTGATTTATTATATTGATATATTCTATTGGTATATTCTATTGGTATATTCTATTGGTATATTCTATTGATATCTTCTATCGATATATTATTTTATTATATGTTATATTAATGTGTATTGTATTGAATAGTCCTTATTAGTATATGAACACCGAAATCAGCATTAATAATACCTTCAGATCTTTAGCAATGAGTTTCTTTTAAACAAAATTCGGCTTTATTTACTCACATCCACTGTTCACTACTCACTACTTGCTTATTGATTCACAACTGATTTATATATATTCTGATCTTCTTTATACTAATTTATTCTTAAATACTTTCCTATTTCTAATTCCTGGTTACTTTTTTACATATGCTAATAAATCTTATTCAATATTAGTTTCTTAGCATTTTCTTACCTACTCTGCCATTAAATTCAACATAATGACAAGCTTGTACATTCAACCTGGTTTTTACCAACAAAGCGATCAATCTATAAATTCAAACAAAAATCCAAAAAATATTCCTTCTGTATCTTCTCCATTTAATCAAAAAAATACGCCAATTTCTCCAAACAATCTTTCAAAAATTAGGTTATTCACGAAAAATCAAAACCAAAACCACAGCCCAGTACATAACAACAAAAACGACTTAAGTCCGTACAAAGAAAATCAAATCCCCTATAATTCTCTTCCCTTACCTCCATCAAAAAATACTTCGTTTTCTTATAATTATGACCTAGAAGACCCTTTTATCGTTAATTCGGATTACATACTACCACCAAATTATTCGTACGATAGCATAGATGATTTTTCCAAGAAAAAATTACACTCATCTACAATAAAAATATCTAATAAAAATCATCAAAATGACCATTATTCTTATCTCCCAAAACCTAGTTCTTTTAAATCTTCAAAAAATTTTGTGACAGTTAAAAATAATAATGATATTGAAAGTGAACCTGACGATTTCGAAGATATTTCTTCATCCGACACAGATTTTGATATATGCATAGATGAAATTTTATCTCTACCATATTCAGGTTTTGAAAAAGAAAAGGCACTTGCAAAAATATACAATTTACCAAATAAAGACGCAGTAAATTCTACAACCTCATTGTTATTGCCAACTGCCCCAATGTCCCCTAATACAAAAGGGATTCCACAAAACTTAAACAGTATCAATTCTAATTTTTCTAGTAATACCTTAAATAAGGAGTCTGTACTTCCTTTACCGTCTTTTTATAATACTCCAAAAACTTCAGGACGAATGAGAAGTTTTTCTAATTATGAATCAAATCGTAATACATCTCAAGATAATAATCATGACCCAGTTTTAAATTATTTTATTCAAGCAAAGTCACAAGCTCCTACGAATAAAATTGTTCCTTCACCTCTTAAGCCTTCTCCGCCACGTCTCCCTAGCTCTCTTCCTCGAGTTCCATCGATTTCAGCTCATAGGATATCACGATCACATTCAAAAACAAGTCTTCAATACTCACAATCTCCCTTAAGGAAAACACCACCTTCTAAAGCAAATACATCTCAATCTTTTTACTCTTGCTCTTCTGCTGATTCTTCTAACTTACCAGCCTCATCTTATTCCACACCCTTGTCTTCTTTATCTTCATCTCCTATAAAAAAATCGCCTTATAATTTTAATTCGAAATTAGGCTCACCAAATAAAATTGACGTTATTGTCGGACTTAATCCAATCCCAAAAACTTTGGAAAATTCCAACTTAATCGATTCCCAAGCTGGTACTTGTGAAAGTAACGAATCTAAAGACTCAGACTTCCAGATTTTTGACTTCGATAAAAGTGTAAAATTTCACCATATCATTAATGAAGACAAAAATGATGAGCTTGAAACGCTTCTTTTCGATTCCAATGACAGTGACTCAAATACTAAGTTTACATACAAAAAACAAGATAATTTTTTAAGGAGGTCAGCTTCTGTTCCAAATAATTTACTACATGGCAAGTTTTTTTCATCTGCAAAAAATTCTTTTAGATCTCATTCATCTAAAAAGAATTTTGTTCATTTGCAGAATCACATTAATGTTCCATCTGATGATGAAGCAAATCATAAAAAAATAAATAATAAAGATTTCAACAGTAATGGTCCTAAAAATCAATCTATATATAAGGAGTCTCCTTTAGACGCAATAATAAAAAAAATAAATCGTATAAAACGATATTTTTAAATTATTTTGTCTGGATTCTGTTTTACTTTATATTATATATAATTTCTTTCTATTCTATTCTACTCTATTCCACTATATTTCCTCATATTTTATTCTATTCTATTTTTCTTTACCCTTTTTATTATTATTATTATTATTATAATTATTTATTAATTTCTTTGTACATTAATTTTTATTCTATACTATTTAATTTTTTTTTATTAATATTTTGTGTTTAAAACATGTCCTTTCGTTGTTGCATTTTTCTTCTTATTTGTCGTTTGTAATTATGTTTGTATAGTAGTGTTTTGCGTTGCATATGTTTTTCTTTTTTAGTTTGTTATACTTATTTTATTTTTTTATAACAAGGAGTCATTTTTTCATTCTATAGAAACATTTAAAACTTAAAGCTGAAATAGTTTTAAAATAACACTTCTGTTTGCTTTTGTTTTTGTATATTAGGTTAAACAAAACAAATTTCATCTCTATTCATCTTTATGGTAAAACTATTTTTCTTTTAAATAAACAATATAAACAAAAATAAAAAAAAAAAAAACGTTTAAAATCGTCAAAATATACAGTTTAAATAAATAAATAAATAAAAAAACTAAGAATTGTATAAAACAAATTTAATTATGTAAAACTGAAGAAAGAAAAATAATCAAAATGTTATAAATAACAACCAAACTAACCCTTGAGGGATTCACCGCCATCAATAGTTAATACAGAGCCAATCATATAATTGGAAGCCGGTGAGCACAAAAATACGACGGCTCCTTGAATATCATCAGAAATACCTAAACGACCCTTTGGAGTAGACATTTCTAAATTATTCTCACCAATTGCATCTACAGTGCCTTGCGTGAGTCTTGTCTTAAATAAACCAGGACAAATTACATTAAGATTTATATTTTTTGTAGCCAATTCTAAAGCAAGAGTACGGGAAAGATGTTCTAAACCTGCTTTTGAAGCTACATATCCATATGAACATGGGAAAGAAGTTATATGAGCTAAGGTTGAAGAAACAGTAATTACGCGTGATGGATCATCTCTTGTTCCAGCCTTCTGTAATAATGGAGTGAATTTTTGAATCGTTGTGAAAACTCTTCGAAGATTAAGATCTAATACGCATTTAAGATCTTTATCTTCATATTTATCAAATGTTTCTTGATATGTCACACCTGCTGATGGGATTAAAATATCAAGTTTACCATTCTCTCTTTTAGAAATTTCATCAACAAGATGTTCAAGTGTATCATATTCCATTACATCTGCTGATATAGCAACAACTTCACCTAATTTAAGATTATTTAGAGTTTGTGATGATTCTGCTAATTTTTTTTCTTCCCTAGCAATAATATAAACTCTTTTGGCTCCAAATCTAATCAACCCTTCTGCGGCCATAAATCCAAGTCCTCTAGATCCTCCAGTAACCAATGCAACTTTATTATCAACTCTAAAAGACACCGGCATTTTGCTTATAGATTCTAAATTATATGTTTTTATATTATTTTATATTGGGTTATGTTATTTTATTACGTTATTATCTATTGATTTGTTGATGTTATCTATTTAATTATTTTAATTTAATTAATTGATTACTTAATTATCTACTTATTTAATTATTTATCTTAATATTAATTACGTAAATAATCAAATAAAAACAAAAAAAATAATTAATTAAAAATAAAAACAATATCTTTCTTACAAGACAAATTAAATAGATTTTCTTTATTTTTATATACTCAAACTCGATTTTAGCCAATTATCTAATTTTTTTAATGCGTGATAATCATTTATCTTTACATACGAGCACACATATATATATAATCATATATTACCAACTGATTATTAATCACAATAGCGTTAAATTCGGTGACAGAAAGACGCAAAGTCCGACATAGAAAACAAGCGAGTTTCATTTTAATGCTTTGATTATGTAATTATTGTTGTCATTTTTTCTTTTGTAGTCTTTTTTAAGAAAATATTTTTGAAGGATTATTTAAGATTTATTTAGGAAAGAATTTGTCTTGGTTAAAAGAGCATTATTTTTATTTAAATTGTATATTTGTATTATGTGTCATTTCCATGTTTTCTTACACATCGTCTAGCAATCTTTTTTGTTTCAAAATTTTTAACACTTGTTGGACTTGTAATTTTTTGATATTTTCATTAATACATTAAACACTATAAAATCGTAACTTAGAAAAAAAGTAAAAAAAAAATACATAAATAAATAATACATAACCCCTGATTGTAATTCTGATTTTAATTGTAGCTGTAATCAGCACAGAAATGTTTATATATATGCATAAATACATATACATATATACATCCATATAATATAACCATATTAAGATGCCTCTTTCTATAGATATCCTTGTAAAGTGTTCATTTATTCAATCGTTCGAATTTGATTTTCAAAATCGAAACTTAAATATGATAAAAAAAAAAGCTACCGAGCAGCATTAAATTGGATTTTCTTTAATATACCATTAAACTAATTTATGAACTTCTCCATGAATCAAGTGTCATAGCAGTTGTATAAATCATTGCAATAATACCCAAAAAAACTAAAACAACATCTAAAACTCTTAGCATAGGTGGAATACCTCGACATTTATAATGAAGCATAGATGGATATATATAAACAAGGGGAATACAAGCAAAAGATCCAACGATTGCAACAAATCGGTCGAGATCATCTGCTCCACCCCATGCAACAAGCGTTGTAATACATACAATAAATGCTCTAAAAATATTTTTTTGCCATTTAATGTAATGATTATACTTCCCACTATGCACAAATAATGCATTTTCCATTATTCGAATTGCCGGAAAAAGTTGAAGAGGTGTTGACAATAAAATTGCTACAGAATAAAGTAATTGAACTCCATTAACAAATCGATTATCTTGCGGGAAATTTAATAATACCGCAGTTTGCACTTTTGATCCAAATGCACTATAACAAACCGCACCCATTGAAGCAAAAAGGAAAGTTATAACAACCATTACGCCTCCTAATACTTTTGGAAATGCCTCTGGGTGTTTCATTGATTCTTGAATCGGAATAATCAGTCCTATGCCTTCAAATGTAAATATAGCTGTTCCAATAAACAAAGTCCAATCTGATGAGTTAAACATCACTACATCAGAAACACCTTCTTTTAAAATAACGAGTCCTGAGTAATAAAATAAATATAAAAGACCTATCAAGATAAAGAAATCTGCAATAAGGGCTGTTGAAGACAGTTTTGAAATATTTCGAATCAATACTAGTGGAGCAAACAATAGTAATTGTAATAAAATCAAATGAATCAACTTTACTTCAACACTCTTAGACGTTACAGCTAAAATGAATGCTTGTAAATTTTCAGCCGTGAATACAATATAAGCAGCCGCAAATCCTATCTGAGAGATAACTAAGGAGAATAAAATCAACGCACGCATAGTTTTCCCATATAGTTGACCACCAATCTCACCATAAGACCCTAAGCCGACACATTCTCGAGCTTTTATAAGTAAAAGCATGCAATAGTATGAAATTAAAGCTACTCCTAAAAGAACAACAAAGGAAAATAAAAGACCACCATTTAAAAACGCTTTAGGTAAAAAGAGGATTCCTGTACCTACAAAAGATTTGAGAAGTAACAAGACTGCTTTAGGACTCGAAGCTAACTTGCCCACTTGAGAGGCCTGCTGACGACGACGTTGCCGTTGAACTTGCAATAAGGCAGTTCCTTCTGTTGGAATTTCACTAATCGGAGGTCTAATACGGGAATCATCATCATCTTCAAGCTCTTCACCAGCAAAGTGCCCGTATAGAGTTAAAAATTCTAAAAAATTGTTTGCTAAAAATTGATGAGGATGATCTGCTCCATAAGTTGAGTCATTATTATTATAATTATCCCCTGTTTCAATATTTCTATCATTATTATTATAGTTATTACTATTTTCATTATTTATAGAGCCATATGAAGAATTAACAATTTTTTTAGAGTTGGAATTTTTATTAACGTGTGAGTTGTTATTTATAGTAGTGCTTTCGTTCGTAGTAGAATTAGCTTTACTATTTGTAGAGTTTCTATGCGCTTTTTTCGATTGATGTCTGATATAATCTCTTCTGAAACCTCCAGGAACGCGAATAGAATGAGCAGAATCTAATGCAGGTGAATTTTCAGAAAACGAAGACCTAGGAGGCAACGAAAATGATTTCGAGCGAGTACGTAGACTTGCGGCATTATTGCTCTTTTTTGAATTATTTTTTATATTTTTATCATTATCATTATTATTAAGGTTATTATTAGAAGTAGTAGAAGCAGCAATCTCTCCATGATGCCTAGCCCAACGATATACTTCCCGTGTAATATCACCACCTTGTAATTTTAAATCTGAAAATCGTTCATCTAATGAGTCTTTGGCAGGGGAAATGCCATCAGCAGACGGATTTTGGGTATCAACTAAATGCCTGCCTACAGTACGAACTACATCTGGATCTGGGTTATCTAGATCAATAATAGAAGTAGGCGTTCCAAACGGTTGTGCAGCTAACTGATTACCAGAAGGAGGTAAAGACCCAAAACCATAGCTAGCTGAAGCAAGGGCTGCTTGTCTATTTGGATCTAAAATAGGATTGAAGCGCGAGTTTTTCGAGCTTACACTTGCTGAAGGTGGAGAAGAATAATATGAAGCAGCGTCATTATTATTTGTGAATGGAATTGCTTTGTTTAATTTATCATCGGCATGACTTTTTAGTGACTGAGATAAATTAGAAACAAGGTTTGGATTATTATTTGATTTTATTGCTTGCTTACGCGAAAAGTCAATCGGTTGTGCTGAGGTTTTATTATTTGAATTTTTGTCTTTACCGGTACTCTTTTTGCTGGCAGCATCATTATTTGAATCGAACTTGTTCTTATTTGAAGAAGAAAAACTAAGACAGCTAACACTAGAATTTGAGGCTAAATCACCGTGAAAAGATGATTGAACGCTCGATTCTATAGCAACAGAATTTGAAGCTTGATTTCTTTTTGAATTATTCGTAAATGAAATTGGAGCTTGACCAGGAATTTGACTTAATTTGTTAATTGAAGCCCTTCTGTCATTCATTCCAACACCAATTTTTGAATTTTTGGTTACAGAGTCTGAAGATTGACTGTCCTTATTATTTTGAGTAGACCCTTCAATGTTACTATTTTTCATTGTTACAGAATTTTCTATTAAAGAATCAGTTTCCAAATTTGTGTTTAAATTTGGAAAAGATTTTAACGAAAAGGCACTTTTTATTAGGAGAAAAAGTGAAAAACTAGCAAAAGAGAAAACAAAAAAATAAGCCAAAAAAAACTCAAAAAAAAACTCAAAAAGAAATGCCAAAAACTCTATAAAAAAAGGGAAAAAACAAATAAGAGTTATGAAAACAAAAGCACGTATGTGTTGCACACAATAGTCGGCAAATATCCGAAGCTGCTCAATTTTGCAAAATTAATAAATTCGATATTCTAAAATTAAGTTTTATTAAAAGGAACTATAATTAATAATCAAAATGAAATGAACTTGCTACTTAATATACTAAATTTCTAATTTGTAATAGTAGTAAAATCAAATTCAATGAAATATTATTTAAAATTCCAATAGATTAATCGTAGTAAAAAAAAATTTATCAAAGAATAGTTGTATCTATTTAATTAGCTAAGTCTATATTTACAATTAAAACATAATAAGTGATATATATGTTAATAATTTAAAAAACTATACTCACAATTAACCTCTTTCTATAATCACAATAAAAATAAGCAGGGGAAGTCAATTTGTGATAAAAAATTCTCTATAATTTGTGATTTATAATACAGATATTTTGAAATTCCAAAATTTTTTGCAAAAAAAAAAACAGTTAAAATTCTCTTTCTGAAAGCAATTTATTTTTTTAGTAAAATATACTATTAATATAGATCTATTCTCAATAATAAATCAAGCCTTGGGATGAAAAAAAAAAAACAAACAGAAGTAAAAGCAATCTTTAATGGGAAAAACAAAAATGCTTACTAATAATTGAATATAAATTAGTAAAAATATATTGTTTATTAGTAACTTTTACTAAATATGTTAATAATAATTTAATGATGCTTATTAATATTCACAGTATTTTACTATAATACGTGTAAATACGATAGCTCATGACAACCTTTTACAGAATGAATTTAGCATTCAAATTTCCAAGAATTATATTTGTTTACAATAGCACAACTGTTTTTATTTGGGTTTTTTTTATTTTATATAGAAAGCAATTACCCTTATATTATTGATTGGTTGATTTATTAGTTTAATTTAGAGTCAATTAGTTTTTCATAAATTTTGCTTCTAAATTTATTTTGATTAAATGGAACACACATTATAAAAAATTAATAGTCATTCTATTGGAACTATATCTGTACACATATTAAGTAAAATAATTACATAAGAAATAAAAAAAAAAATGAAATAGAACTCCTTAATAAATATTTTCTTAAACTTTTTTGAAAAAAATAAATAAATAAATAAATAAATAAATAAATAAATAAATAATAGATAGATAAATAAGTTGATAAAAAATTCATACATATTATTTATTAAACTTTCTTTTTTATATCTTGAATATAAATTTTTGGTTGAGTAATATCTTTTGGTTTGTAATCCATAAATAATGCCCTTAAAACCCGTTCGATAACCTCACAAGCTACATAATCTGCTATGATCGAACCAGTGAGAATCAATTTGAATTGTCCACTCATA
>JAKTQT010000468.1:5212-15375 GCA_030579355.1 Botryozyma nematodophila | reverse complement strand
AAAACGAGAGGATACGTCATAAAGTTTTAACGAACATCACAAACTATTTTTATTTTATCTATTTTGAGTTTGGATCGAATAAGATTAACAAGTACTTATTCTAATTTAATATTAAATTTTATTTTTATGCTTTAAAGAACGTTTTAGAAGATTATAGGGTTTGTGTGGTAAAATAATATTAAAAATCCACATAAAAATATTTTTTTAATAATAATATATATATTATCAAGGTATATATATTCATAATATTACCAGAGTATATTCTATTGTATAATTATATGCTTACGTTTATATATAATTATATATTTATGTGTATGCTTGTGTGAGTGTGTTAATGTGTGATCATTTGAATATATATATATATATATATATATGTGTGTATATATGTATATTTATACGAATAACCTTATAAATGTTAAGATATACACACTTGCATATAAACTTTTTCTAAATATATATTTATAATATTTGTATATTTTTTATTAATAAATTCAATAAGTACAATAAGAAGTGAATATAATTGCACTTTTATGAATCGACACTTTTATGAATCAAAAATATTACAACCAGCTAGGAAGATAATATAAGACAACTGTTTTTTTGTGGATTGAATGAATTAAATATCAAGCTATTGAAGAAGACTATACTTATTAAATTTTTGCAATATTTAGAATAATTTGAGCAAAATACAACGCAATTATATTAAACTGAATAGACTAGAAAAATTTACAACCTAGATTAAGGAAATCAAAAATGGATGACGATAATTCACCTTTTTCACATAAAAACTCGAATAAAGATTATTCTAATCAATTTACTAATAATATGGATAAAACCAATTTAGAGCAAGTAGACACAATTTTTGACACAAACGTTATTCAGAATCAATCACCACAATTGACATCTAATTTTAATAGCATTCAGACGACGTCTAATGCTTTTAATGATACAATACCATCTCCTTCTCCATACCAATTTCATAAAAATCAAAAACCTACCGTTGATAAATATCATTTACATACGTCGCGTCGAAATAAATCATATTCATTTATAAATCAAACTGATGTGGTACAACAGCCTCCGATTTTTACCAAATTTAGGGTTCCAAATTGGTCAGGTTCTTCTTCATCAAACATTAATGACCAGCAAGAAAAACAAAAGCAAGAACAAGAACAAGATTATCAGCATCAGCATGAACATAGAAGTCCTCACATGTTTTCGCATCATCATTTAAAGCAAAGGCCGAAATATTTGCTTCAACAGCGACAACAGCGACGTCAGCAATATATACATCATCAAAAACAAGAATTTTTACTACATCAACAACAATATTTGCAACAGCAAGAAAGCATTAATCAAAACCAGAAAGAACTACAAGAACAACAACTGGAGCATCAGCAAGAGCAGCAAATAGATCAAGCTATATTGCCAAACTTTGAGCAACACACTTCACGTAATAATTATCGTACTCCTCCTAAACCAAAAAATCCTCAGCATGTTAGAGTAGTTTCTCCACATTTGGTGAAACAATTTTTCAAACCCCGTTCTCACCATACTAGACATAGAAGCTATTCTTTATCTTATCCTCATCCATTGTCAAATTCAATTTCTGCAGATTCGGATTCAGAGTCAGATTTAAATGATCCATTAGTATCACAAAGTTCAAAATCGGACGTATCTCAACCGCAATCTCAGTCACAGTCGTCTAAGCCCGACAAACTACTTAATAATTATGACTCAAAATCTATCTATACTTCGAAAATACCTTGCATAAGTGACTCTTCGATTCAATTAACAAAAAAAAAAACTTCATCTACGACTAAACTCTCAAATACTCTATTTAGTCCCAAGAAACATTCCCCCTTGTCAATGACATCGTCTGGAATGCCACTGGAAATTTTAGACAAACTGAAATCTTTTCCTCTTTTTGCTAATGCGTCTGAATCATTTTTGTTTGCAGTAGCTGGTGCTTTACGGCCTAAATTAGTTCAAGCACAAGATCCTATTATAACTGAGGGATCAGAAGCTAGATCCATGTATTGGATTATCAGAGGTACTGTACTAGTCACTTCTAGAGATGGAGAATCTCTATATTCAATTTTAAATCCTGGGTCTTTTTTTGGAGAAATAGGAATTTTGTTTAAATGTCCAAGAACAGCGACAGTAGTTGCTCAGTCAAAATGTCTTTTAGTTGTATTAACATCTGAAGCTTTAAACAAAATTCTTCCTTCATATCCTCATATTGAAGATTTAATTCGTAATGAAGCTCAAGAGCGCTTAGAGCTATTACAAAAATACAAGAGAAATGTAGAGCAACAAAGAAAAAAAGGTAGTTTGTTCGAATCAAACAAAATGGATAGCGAGAATTGTGATGAAAAAACCCAGGAGAAATTAGATCAAGAGCAAGCGAATAACATAAAGTATGCTGAAAATAAAAAATCTGAAAATGATACTAATTATAGTGTTGAAAGTAGTTACACTATTCCACAACCAATCACTGCCCCGCCAGATATTAAATTTAAATTCATAAGTCAGAATGGTTTGAAAGTTCCTTCATCTTTATTACACGTCTCTGCTACAATTGGCCAGCCTCCGCCTGCGTCTCCTTCTACATCTTCTTCCTCTGCTCCTCCTTCGTCTTCCACAACTCCAGAAGAACATACTCTTGTTCAAACTGAAGAATCTGGATCAGTTTCTTTGCGTCTTAAAGAAGTACCACTTTTTTCTTCTGTTTCTTCAGAACTGCTGCATTTTCTTGCTTTACGAGTGGAGCCTCGCTCATACATGCCTTTTTCTTATATTATTCGTCAAAATACTCGTAGCAATGGAGAAATGTTTTTCATTACACAAGGTATAGTTGAAGTAATAGATGAAACTTTGCAGGTTACGAAAACTCGACTTTCAAAAGGTGCATACTTTGGGGAGGTTGCTTTATTAAATCTTTCTGCAAAACGAACGGCGTCTATCAGAACAGTCACTCATACAGAGTGCTTGGTTCTCACTAGAGCTGCTTACGATGCAGTAGCAAGTGCGCATCCAAATCTTTCTAGAGAAATAGAAGACACAGGTCGAATAAGATTGGAAACGTCAAATAGTAATACGAGTGAGAAAAAAATAGTTATAAATTTAAATGAACACTCAAATTTACAGGATGCCAATTTAAAACAAAAGAAAATACAGATTAGAAATTTAGACAAAGAAAATGACAGAGTACCAAACTTACAAATAACTAACTCCTTCTCAAAATTACATAATGAAACTCAGCAACAAAATGTGAACAATAATATACCGTTTGCTAACAAAAATGGATCACAACAAAGAAGAGTAATAAAAGATCCTAGCTATGCGGTTTTCAGATCTCCTTTTGCGAATGAAATATCGACAGAAAAGAAGAAAGCTGATTATGCAGTCCCACTATCCGATGATAATGGTAAAAGTATTATACCAGAAAATATTTCTTTTGAGAAAAGTAATAGCGAAAGTATTAGAGATGGAAAACCCTATAACAATAAGGATCGGTCTGTGTCACCAAGGATTGGTCCTTTGGAGAAAGAAGACGAAGATTCTGAAATTAAAATGACTTCTCCCAATTTTGATAATCTCACTCCTGTATACATTGTAAAACCTGCAGATCCAGATCCTTTCGCTCAACTAAGTATAAAAAATTCTTTAAAAAGTGCCACATTTAAACAAGATTTAGGAGTTTCTCGTAATTCTTCTTCAATGTCTGGTTCCAACACCAATTTATCGGATGCAGGTAACAATCTGAAAACAGCTTTGATGAATAAAAGATCACCTGACTTTCCAACTGATACATCTCAGTCGCGTGCAGATCAGTATGTTCGTACACATACTCCTCCATGTTCTAATGGTCATGTAGAGGACAGGTTTAGTAGTTGTCCGGCAGATTCTTTGCATAATAGTTCTAATTTCCAGGAAATGTCATTATTTTCAAGCACAGGTTTAATGCATAAAAAAAGAAATTCAAATTCACGTGTTGCTGATAAAAATTTGAGCAACATATCCATTTCTTCACTTGTTTCATGTGGTATAGCTGATAGAGGATCACCAACCAAACGCCCAAAGCAACTGAACTCTTACTTATATGGATATCAAAACACAGCCAGAGATTCAATCTCTTCAGAAGAATCTAATTCTTGTACGTTAACTACTTCATCATCTGCTTCATCTCCTGACAGAGTATATGGATACTACAGTAATAAAATACAAGGGGATGACGAGGAAGATGACCCTCAAGCTCTTGCAACTACATTATTAATGGAAAATTATTACGGGTTGGGTCCTGCAAATTATCGTATTCAGCGCAAAAAAGGCTCAACATCTGCTTTCCCACCGCTAGAAGATATAATAGTTTCTAATTCAAGTAGCCGTCGTCATTCAGAAGGTAAAGAGTCTGTATATAGTAGTTTATCTTCCGGAAGTAACACAACAACGGGTACAAATTGCTCATTCTCTTCTACTGCTTCTGTACGCGGTTCGATAAGTGCTCCATCTAACATACCCCCTGACTTATCAACGAATACTCATATCGATACAACCGGCTCCTTAAATTTGCATAATTCTACAGCTGATCAAAGTGTTAAAGCATTTAGAGATGAGAAGAAAACAGACATATTTGAAAATAACATTTGTTTACCTAAAAATGAGATAAAAAGCCAAATTGAGTTGGATAGAATAAACCAAAAAAAAATTACGGTACAGGAAATGAGCAGTAGTGTAGATAATTCTAATATGCCAGTTTCAAGTATAAAAATGAGATCAGCACATAATAAATCTGCAGCTTTGGCAAAAACTCGAGAATATGAATGTGTTTTCGATTTACTCTCTGATGCTATTCTTGTAGAGATATTTCTTTATTGCACAATATTTGATCAGATGCGCTTGCAATATGTATGCAGAAGATTTTGGAATATACTGCGAACAAACCCTGATATTACGAGAATTATTGATTTATCAAGAGAAAATGTTAACGTTTTCGATGAGGCAATTCCAAGTATTGTGGACTTTTTAAATAGTCGTAAGAATGTGGAAGTGCTTTCTATTTCAAATTGTTTTCATCTCACTGATGCTGGATTTAATATGCTCGTGAATTCGGCAGTTTCGCCCTGGACGAAGGTTTTAAAAATGGAGTCTGTATGGAACATATCTCCTGTTGCATTAGTGGATATCGCCCAGCCTGCGCTAGGCATTTCTTTGGAAGAGATTGATTTATCTAACTGTAGAAAACTATCTGATGTTTCGTTTATTCGCATAATAGGTTGGTATACAAATATAATGCCTGCCAACATGACTGACGACATGTTAGCAGAGTACATAGAAACGTGTTATAAATACAATAAAGATAACCATAATCTAGTTGCAAATATGCATGCACAATTTAATTCAATAGAGCAATCTTATGAGAACACAAATATATGCATGCCTCAACAACAGCAGTTTGTTACTTCAGCTAGCTCCCAATATTATTACGTCGGCTGCAGAGAATTAAAAAGACTTCATCTTCAGTATTGCAAACAGATTACTGATTCATCTATGTGTCACATCGCCATACATGCATCCAATCGATTAGAAATGGTTGATTTTACCAGGTGTACTGCAATCACTGATCTTGGATTTGCACATTGGTCTATGTACTCTTTTCCTAATTTAAAAAAATTAATCCTTTCAGATTGCTCATTTTTGACTGATAACGCCATAGTTGCCATCACTGGAGCAGCTAAAAATTTAGAATATTTAGACTTAAGTTTTTGTTGTGCTTTATCCGATGTTTCTGTAGAAGTTATTTCTCTTGGTTGTCCTTCACTTAGATGGCTAAATCTTGCGTTTTGCGGATGTGCTGTTTCAGACGGTAGTCTAAGATTAGTTGGGTTACACCTTTTTTACTTAGAATTTTTAGGTGTACGTGGATGTATAAGGGTCACAAGCGCGGGCATTAACTGTATATTAATGGAACTAGGTCCTTTAATGTTGACCAAGCTAGATGTTTCGGAATGCAAAAACGTATCAGGATGGGATAAAGAGTTATCTGAGCAATCTGGGGTACAAATAATTTTATAATTTTTTTTTTTTTTGGTTTTTAATTTTTAATTTTTGTCTTCTATAATTTTATTTATTTATTTATTTATTTAATTATTTATTTATTTAATTATTTATTTATTTATTTATTTATTTATTTATTTTAATTTTGTTTTGCATCCTGTTATAGGTTTATAAGGCAGTTTTTGTTACTTTGATATTATTAGTTTTGGTTATCTGCATAAATCTTTGCTCAATTAAAGATTGTTTTTTTCATTCTTCATGATCCTGGTTTTTTATTTATTTTATTTATTTTTTTAGTCACTTTTTGGGATATTTGGAACAATTTTCTTTATCAACATTTTCTTTTCCCTTTTCTGTTCTTATATATACTTATATTAATTTTTTTTAATATTCTGTAGAATTGAATATATTTTCCATAAATTTTTTTAAAAAAAGATATTTAGATTTACAATAATAGAGTTTTTGGGTAGTACAAAATATAGATAGATCACAAATAAAACGCTGTATTGATGGGTTATTTTTAAATATCATCATATATTGACTCCACTTATTTATAGAATATTAATAGAAGAAATAAGAAAATAATTTTTATGGCATAAAGATTGGAAATGAAATTATAGCTACTCATGAACAGGTTTATAAACCTTTTATTGCTATTGAAGATATTACAAGTTTTTCAATGTCATTATTTGAAGTGTCTTGATTAATTTTGTACACTTTTTTAATGTCATTCCATTTACAGATTTTATTAAAAAGCAAGTTGTCCCAATTTTCAGGTTCATAAACAAAAATATTTAAACCTTGTTCTTTTATTTTATCTTCAATAGTACTTATAAAGTCATTTATTACTTTCAAATCATTTTTTGAATTTGAATTTTCATCTGGTATCTTTATAATAAAAACACCAATATAATTCACACTATCGTTATTTATTGACAAAGAAGTACATTTACTTATATTTTTATCATTAGTATCATTATTGTTTCCACTTTTATTATCATTAGTTTCCGTTGTCGATATCTTACATTTTTTATTTGAATAATCAGATTTTAATGACGGTGCAAGACCAAAAATACGTAAAGAGGTTGTAATATTGTTCGATGGAGCGAGATTAAAAACAGTTTCTGTTTCCCATGATTTAGTTATTCGATGACCATGTGTTCTTTCAGTTAAAGTTTTATATACAGCAGCTAAAATAGTAGTTGTAGTCGGAATCATACAAGCATTCGCCAGTACCAAATGAGGATTGAATTCGTTTACTATTTGTAAACAATTTTCGGGAACTTCAATCAGTGCTATACTTATTTCCTTATCTGGTAATCCGTTTAATTTTACTGTAGTCATTCCTTCAGCTGAGTTAGACCGATAGTCTAATAGAAAAATGTAAATTTTTATTTGCTTCGGGAAAATTTGAATTTCTAAGTTTTTATTGAATAAGCCCGTTTTATTTAACAAACTTCAAAAAAAAGAACAAAAAAAAAAGTTGAAAATCAATTATTAAAAAAATAATTTTATTTATCATTTAAACTATTTAAAGTTTTTTAAAACGAAAACAATTTTTTTATTAAATTAAATTAAATGTATTGCTTATTCTCACGAATAGCTCAAAAAATTTGACGTAATGCAAGATTAAATAAAACATCAAAAGAGGTGAAAATATAAAAAACCCATCAAATAAACATACAAAAAAAAAAAAAAAAAAAAAAAAAAAAAAAAAATACAAACAAAAGCAATCCAAATCAACTCCTAATCAATAAAAAAACAAAACAAAAAAAAAAATTTATCATCGTAGTGTAGGTAAAAGAAAAAGTCCATCAAACATTAAACAATAAAAAAAAATAGAATAAAAATAAATTAAACAAGTAATAAAAAAATCAACAAAACAGGTATATTTTTGAGCAAATTATATTGTATATTTTCTTATTCGTAACTTATTCTCTTTTTTTTTATTTTTTATTTTTTAAATCCGCATCTCGCATTGCAGTGCAAGTTGAACAATACCATAAACCAACTGGAGGAGCTTTCAAACCTACACAACCATAATGAAACCATTCATACTTGCAATTTGGGTCATCACATGCAACCATATCACCATAGGATACTTGTTGACAAAAACAATATAGTTGAGTATCATTTCCGTCTTCTTCATCATCTGGAATTGAATTCACACCAGAAGGTGTAGGAGGATTGCTACCATAATTATTATGGGCAGAAATAGAACTAGAAATTACATTACCATTCACATCAAAGCCTGGTCTTCTATTAGGAAAGGAGGTATCTTGAGCGGGGTGTATAAGTAATTTACGCCCTTTATCTGAATTTATCATTGAGTTTTCATCATCTTCCATAGATGATTCTATATTTTTATGAGAGTTTCGAATTTTTAAATTTAAATCTGTAGACGATAAAGAAGATTTTTTTTGTCTTGAATGAAAAGAACTGGGAGTAGCAGAACTGCTTCTTGTATGATTAGGTTTATCCGGCAAGTTAGAAGAGGAATTTAAAGAAGAATGAACTAACGATGATGAAGTTTTAGATAACGGAGGTTTTTTTATTCTAGAAGACTCCAATGGATAAGAGCCAGTTCTGTGACGACCTGACCTAGCAGCTAAAGAATGCTCCTTATTTGACAAAGATGGAGACGACCGTTTTAAGCTATCTCCAAATTTCGTGTGTGAATGTGAAGATAAAGATATAGAATGACTATCACTAGAATATGGGGAATTATCTTCAAAAAAATTCTGGTTTGGAGATGAAGATTTAGACTTATCAAGAAGTGATTCCGGATCTGGAGCGTGTAGCCGATAAGTTAAATTTTTATTTGCGTCGTCTTTTTCATCAATGGGTAGCATAAGCCCATCAGTTTGTAATTTTTTTATTTCATTTTCAATTTTATTTAAATGTCTTGTAATTAAACTATATGATCGTTGGGCCAATTCAATTTTTTCGTTCGAAATGCTAATACTTTTTTCAAAATCAGATTCTTGTTTTGCATATATAGATGCTTCCTTTGGCATTGGGACAAGGGAACCATTTGCTCTAATATGTTTAAATATAGAAGAGTCACGCGCCGCCATTCGACGTCTTGTTTCATAACAGACCTCATCTTTAGATCTTATTTCTTCCATAAGATGTTGTACTTCTGCAGGCAAATTTGCAACTGCTATAAAGAAAAACCTGTTAATAAATTATAATTTAAACTGCAAACAATTTTATTAAAAAATAAAAACATAGCTAATATTAATAAACAATAAAATTATGTGCTATTTGACTGTACTAATGTACAGCAATATAAATTCTTGTAACAAAAGATAATATACTAGAAAAATTATATAAAAAAAATAAAAAAACTTACCATCTGTTATATAATACTCAAGAACCAAAGCAGCGTCCATGGTGAAAAAAAGTTTTTTTTTTTCTTTTTCTTTTTTTCTTCTTTTAATAAAAATCTAATAGTTGTAATACTTTCTGCACCAAATAATTTTGCTCGAAATAATCTAATCAAGAGGTATCTTAATTATTTTCGATAGAAATTATTAAAAAAAAGTTTACAGATAAATAATTAAATTCATAGAAAACAGTATTCTTGAAAATTCAATAACACTATTTTTTAAATGCTTATATTTTTAAATGCATCACTATTTAATAAAATATTAAATGAAGTTTCATAGTACTCTACTTTTAACAATGTGTATACTTTGGTAGTAAAAAAATCACTTAGTAACCATATAGTTAACTACCAAACAGTTGAGTTGAGACTATGTTTTATAGTAAAATGTAATTTTTAAATAAGTAAACGAAGTAAATTCTAGGTTATAATCTTCAAATAGTGAATTATAGTTTTAAAATATAGCTCATTTTTATTAATTAAATTTAATTTAGTTTTATTTTCATTTACAATTATTTTAAATTATTCTTTTTACTTACGTACATTTGAATTTTTTCTGTGCACATTCTATAAGAAATAAATTCTTTCAAAGTCAACATTTTAATCTCTTTACAATTCATCGATCTCTATTTAGTGCAATTAAAACAAAATATATACAAAAAATGCTTCACATAAATATAGAGAATTTACAAATTTCCTTGAAAATCCTTTATGA
>JAKTQT010000466.1:5112-15474 GCA_030579355.1 Botryozyma nematodophila | reverse complement strand
TGATGAGTATAATCATTTACATTTGATATTGAAATTGTATGTAGTTTAATCATATTGATTTTAAGATAGGCTTTTATTTATTTATATATGGTAGATAATAAATATCAAATGAAATTCTTTTATTAAAATATATTAAACCCAACTACTTAATATCGATAGTGTCTAAATCAGATATCTGTTAGACTTGGACAAACTAATTTGTAAAATCCATTTTATCGGTCTATTACGAAAGTTATTCTAGCACAAATTAGCGTGAAACGCATAAAATATTAGTATAATATATAACCCTTATAGTTTACATTTGTTAATTTATATATGTTATACCGAATAAGCGCTGATATTACTTGTTTGTATCTTCACGGATATATTAAATTTGATATTACTGAAAGAATAAATTATTAACTATTCTAAATAAATGTTGCTTCCTTACATAAGCAAATATTAAGTTATACGATAATATTTTCGGTCTGACGTGAATACAGCTTGCAATGATCGCAAAGAACACATTTTCAAGCAAAATAAACATTTAGGATGACATGATAGAACAACACGCAAAAAAGATTTTCAAGTGATAAAATGACTAGCACCAGGTTATTTGTATAGTAGAAAAACAAGGTATAATACTATAATTTATGAACTATATTGGATAATACAAATAATTTAGACAAAATATGTCATACTCGTATGGCTGAAGTTGACAAAGAGCACAAAATATCACTATATTAGACCATTCTACATTGAATAAAAGTTCATTGAAATACTAAACACCGGAGAACATGATCCAAAAGTGCTAAGGTAGCGTGTGGGATGCACTTTACGTTGCATCTGTCCCATTAAAGAAAATAAATCGAATAGTATTTTATTCTACCGAATAATTGTTGTATTTTACAAAGCAAGGTTAATCATAGTGTAAAAAATATTTAAATTTAGAAAGAAAAAAATGGGTTAGAAAACTTGATCAAGAACATGTACTCATAAGAGTAGGAGAAGTATTTATTAAAGCAGCGAAAAATAAGTGTGATTAATTATAATAATAAATTTCCAAGATACAACTCAGTAGAGCCAGATGTAATTTCAGGAATCGCAACCCTAATAAACTCAAATACGGATATCAAAAAAATAGGAGATGAAAAGATAGTTATTGGATGTATCGCAGAAAATTAATTTGAATAAGTAGATGAAAAATAATTAAACGATTGTAAAAGAGCAATCAAAATTTCATTTCAACACTAAAAAAGCATTGTCACACAAATTTAATTTTTCATAGAACATAAATAAAAAAATAAATTTTCAACTTAATTAATATTAAAATTATTTTAATCTAGTCCAAAAAACCTTTTAATTCATTATCAAATTAAAACTAAATATACATTGCATATTAATTTTTTTAAGTAATAATTGAATAAATAAATAATAAATAAAAAACAATATATAGAAAATTAAGTAATAAATAAATAAAGCAAAAACAAATCCTTAAACTATACAACAAAAAAATAAATAAAGAAAAACTTATGACGACGAAGAAGGTGAATGACTTTCAGGCTTAATAGGAGGAGTTATAGTTCCCGGTAATTCAGCTGTTGAAGAGGCTTCAGCATCATATTGACCTTGGATAGTGGTAGTTCTATGTGCAGAAGGAAGAATCATTTCAGTCAAAGCATAATCACCCATTAATTCATCTTCAAGGCAGAAGAAATCTTGTCCAAGTAATTCATCTTCCTTTGATAAGCGGAAATGAAGATATGGAATATGATCCATTATCACAAATAATATAGCAGATACTACAAAAGCCCAAGCACAGATTGAAGTAACCTCAGCAAATTGATATCCAACCTGTTTCCAGTGATGATTTACCCAACCTTGAGCATCAGTAGATCCATCCAAAAGTGAGACGAAATCGTTTGCAAATACACCAGTAAAGATAGCACCAATTATACCACCAATTCCATGGAGTTTAAATACATCAAGACCCTCGTCGATATGAAGCCATCTGTAAATTGGTTCTGAAGCATAACAACCTAAAGAAGCAAGCATACCAATAACAGCACCGAAATAAACTGGTACATAACCAGCTGCTGGAGTAATACCGACAAGACCGGCAATTACACCAGAGCTTGCACCAGAAATAGTTACGCGTCCTTTGTATCTAAGCATGTCAAGACCAGTCCAAGTCATCATACCAGTTGCAGCAGCAAGATTAGTATTGACTAAAGCATAAGCAGCACGTACAGAGGCATTACCAGTTGAACCACCGTTAAAACCAAACCATACGAACCAAAGTACAATAGTACCTAAAAAGATTAAGGTTACATTATGTGGACGGGTGTGTTGAACTTCCTTTTTAGTACCATCTTCGTTATAACGTTTACCAATTAACCAAGCAATAGCCAAACCACTAACACCAGAAGTGATATGTACAGGACCGCCACCAGCAAAATCTAAAGCACCAAGTGTTGCCAACCAACCATCAGCATTCCAAGTCCAGTATGCGATAGGGCAGTAGACAACAGTTGCCCAACAGAAAGAGTATAAAAGAGTAGGAAGCATTCTACACCTTTCAAAAACACCACCAACTAAGATCATAACAGTACATAAACAGAACATTCCTTGGTAAAAACAAAAGGTTATTGAAGGAATATAACCAGAAGGTTCAGCAATAGCATCTTTTAAAACAACATATTCCATTGTGCCAAGAAAAACTGAACCATCACCAAATGTTAATGAATAACCCCATAAAAACCATTGAAATGTAATACCAGAAGAAACTGCAAGACAAAGATAAAGCATGCTTGCAGCGGATTTACGTCTTGAAAGACCTGAGTATAAAAGACCAAGACCTGGTACAATCATCCATACGATTGCACCTGCAGCCATAATCCAAACAGCATGATAACCTGTGTTTGATTCGATATATGGTGTATTAACATTGTAAGTATGTGAATCACCCCCTGATGGTGTATATACATCTGGAGCTATTGTGGGGACTGGTTGTGGAATTGGAGCCGACATTTTTTCTTCTCGTTAAGATAAAAAAGAAAAATTTGGAAATTTGGAAATTTGGCTAGAAAAGCAGTGGCGAAAAATATTTCTTAGTTTTTCGTGTTTGTTTATTTCAGCTTGTTGCTGTGTTGTTATTTTTCCGAGTTTTATGAACCGGGTAAATCGGAATAATTCGTTTCTAAGAAATTTCTAGATCCGAAAAAATATATAATAATTCAGATATATTATAATACTATTATTATAATAGTAAAATACTAATATATATTATATGATTTAATATATAAAGACAATATTATTATATTTTTCGTTTTTAATAATATTGAAGAAAATATTAGAAAAGATATATTTTAGGTCCATTCGAAAAGTGGGAGAGACCATCTATTTAAATAAAAAACAGACGAAATTATTAATCGTCCTTATCTCGATGATTTTCGTATTTTGCACTAGACTTAAGAAATAAAAGCAAAAATAACACTGTTACCAATCTATTTGTCATTGTTTTTTGCTAATATTATTAATATTTTTAAAATGCTGACTATTAAAATAATTCATATGACTAATATTTAGTTTGGTTTAGTTAAAATTATTAAAATTTTGTGACGCATTAGTTAGTTATTTTTTTACCCTTTTACCGTTATTTTTTACGTTTTAGCGTAGATTATTAATAATATTACTTTTCTGTTTCTTCTTATTTGTCATTTGTCATTTAATATAGGAGTACTAGATAAAGTATTTGCGAATAGGAAAAAGTCTCGTGTTTTGTTTGTCATGATTATTAATAATTTATATAATTTTATTGCTTATTTTGGCTTAGCATTTTGGTTGTTATGAAAAGGATAATATTCTATTGGACGATAACGTTATAATTGAAAATCATTTTGAAAGGGTTTCTTTTTAGTATTTATATTTCTTCCCACAATTACTTATCTGTAGCCAATAGACTTGTTTATTTGTTTATCTTCACCACGAAAATAGCATCGGAAAAAATCGGAATTGTATATTCATGTATGATAATTTTATATTTACATATATTAAATGATATTATTCAGTTGGCATTTATTGTTGTGCATACGACGCGCTTTCATTTTTATTTTATTTTGTTATTTTTTTGTTTTTCATTTAATTTTTGCTTCTAAATTAGGCAGTTGGCATTTTCTCCTTCATTGTGTTATTTAATTAATACTAATTTTATTTTTATTATGTGAATCTATTTTTTTAAACATTTTATTAC
Source organism: Botryozyma nematodophila (assembly GCA_030579355.1). Taxonomy (NCBI): domain Eukaryota; kingdom Fungi; phylum Ascomycota; class Trigonopsidomycetes; order Trigonopsidales; family Trigonopsidaceae; genus Botryozyma; species Botryozyma nematodophila. The sequence continues at coordinate 11,243 of JAKTQT010000466.1, read as the reverse complement.
CTATATTTAGAAAATTTATGGATACAATATTATTTATTATTTATTATTTATTAAATTTATTATATGCACTCTTTACTTTCATATACATACAAGTATGTTGTAGATATTATTCAAAATATAATTTATTATGTAATTTCAATGTAGATCTTGAAAACGGTTTTTACGTTGCTATTTGAAAAGATAAGAAAAACTGTGGGAATTTTATTTTTTAATTGGTTCTCAAGTTTATCTTACTAATGCCTAGAATAAATCACAAAAGTGTGGAATGAACCAAGTAGAACAAATTGACATATGTGAAAACGATGAAGTAATTCAACTCACTATCTTCAATTGTTTATAACCAACTTCCCCTCAACTGTATTGGCATTGAAATAAAAAAAAAAAAAAAAATATATATATTTCAGATAATCCGCACTATAGTTTTATAATTCATAACTATTGAAATGATGAAGTTTAGTCATATATCTTTCGGATTATCGGGTTTTTCTTTTTGTTATCTGGGATTTATGTATTTACTTTTTATCTAATGTAGATTAATAAATGTAAAAGAAATATTCACAGTTTTATTTTTATTAAAAATAATTTAAAATGCTATATTCAATTGAACTGTAATTTTTCTTTTTTATTTATCCAAAATATTAAATTTTCAATATGTAACAATAAATATTCATGTTAAACTAATACGAACCATACAGAAAACATTCTACTTTTTTATTATAATTTAATTATTGGGTTACTCGTCTACATTTATATACTATATAGATGACTTAGAAGTCTAAAGTAAATATTCACTAATGCGTTTTCTCTTGTCAACCAATTGTAATATATTAAAACCACAAAATAGAAAAGAAAATTGTTTATACGTTACCCGGTTAAATATTCTATTGTTTCACTGTAGAATCTATCGTGAAAATTTTTATAATATATTTAATCAAGTTATACTGTTTAACTCTACAGTGTCTGTATAGTATTTCGTCTATTATACTGTACCTGAAGTGACTATACTATGTCATGACAACCGCTCTTTTTTTATTTTATAATAATGTAGGTTGCTGATAATCTGGAATTCTGTGATTCTATTCGTTAATATCTTTTTAATAATGGCAACCAGCGACTAGTTTTCCTAATCTAGCTATGGCAACATTGAATCAATGCTTCACGTGTCTCGTATGTGATATTTTTTTGTTAATTTTGCTATTTTGTTTGCCACTTTTGTTTAAATTATTTATTTTCCTTGAATTTTTTACGTTTTATTATTATTTTATTAATTTTCCAGTTTTTTTTTTTTTTTTTTTTTTATATTTAATTTATGTAGTTTTTTTTTTTTTTTTTTTAAAATAAAATTATTTCCATTTTTTATTAAGTGGATTTTTTTTTTTTTTTTTTTTTTTTTTTTAATTTTTCTGTTTTTTTTTTTTTTTTTTTTTATATATTAATTTTTTTTGTTTTTTTTTTTTTTTTATTAAAAATAAAATCATTTCCATTCTTAATTAAGTGGATTATTTTTTGTTCATTTTTTTTATATTCAGCTACATATTTTCAGACAAAATCATGTAGTATTCTATAACAAATAAAAATATCAATAATGACAAAAATTAACTAGTATCTAGATTCACACCAGAATTTGGATATAGCTTACGTCAAGTGGAAGAGCTTCATAGTACACGAAAAAACCACGACCATGGCATGTTTTTGGTATATCGTTATACATAGTAATACAAAAATAGCATTTTAATTGTTTGATTGATTAATGTTAAAAATTTTTTTTTTTTATTATAGCTTTTCACATAATATTGTCTAATAAAGACGTTTTGTCTGTATCTATAATTATTATTGGTCCTCCTGGTACACCATATGCATTTGAGTTTTTTGATTTTTACATAAAAACTTACAGTAAGCAGTTTGTTTGATTTTCTTAATAATAAGAATAGTATCAATAGTGAATATAAGCGAAACATATTTATAATATTATTTAAGCTTACCCTGCAACTCCTCCAATAGTCAGCGCCCTGACTAAGGAAAGAGGCACTACTCGATTTAATCCAAATGTATGAATAATTAATATCTTGTTTACTTATTTAGTAATTCGTTTTAAAACGCTTATTCTTTTCTTCTTTATACAATTTACATGCACTTAATCATCAAATTCATTTAAAACCAATGCTCTAGATTTATGCAGATGGAAAAGCCTGTCTTTCTTTACTAGGGACGTAGAGCGGCACATTCTCAGAACAATGATCGCCAGCACAAGGCATATAATCCGTTTTACTTTCAATGAAACCATTATTGTCTCCGAATCCTCTGATAAATGAACCAGGTTATGAAAATACAACGGATAGAATATCTATGGATTCTAATGCTCAGCAAAAACTCTTCAACATTGAAGTTTCAAATTACTGTATAAATGACTTTTCTGAGATTTTTTCTTTTAACTTGGAAAAAAAGTCTGCATCGCTGTTATTTTCTGAAAACTCAATATTGATTACGCCTAAGAGCTTTTTTAGATTTTTTAAATATCCGAAATTCAGAGAACTTGCGCTTACAATGACAAAATCCCTCATGAAACTATACGCATATCAGTAGTTAGAAGAATACTTATATGTTTGAATTTAGATGATGAATATTCAAAAAATGAAGCAATCAGTTTTTACTCAAAACTTATATTACAATCTTTATCTACTTCGGTCGAAGCTCGTGTAATAGTTCGAAAATACTTTATTTGGTGCTATCCATTTTATATGCGACAGCTTTAAAAATTTACTTGATTAATACCAGACGATACTCCATTGTTTAAATGCCCATATGAATATCAGAAAAACAAAATTGGATGGTAATTTAAACTTTTCTGGTTTGGATAAGCGGCTTGAATTTATTCATATTTTTTTGCGCAAGATTCTTTGAATGGATTGAAAAACGTATCTGTAGTACATATATTCAAAAAATTCGGTCGTGTCTGAGCTAAAATCTCAATTTTCTCGAATTTGTTCTTTTTTTGATTGTAGTTTCACAGAGAATACGACTTATAATGAGAAAGTTATGCAACTTCCAAATAATAATGACTTTTATGTTTCTGATTATAACTTTGATTTTGGTTTAGGTTCTGATAACTCTGATAATAGTTTTTTAATAGAGGATGCATTTTTTGATCAAGAAGAAAATTATAGTAATAAAAATTATAAGGAAAATTCCGACACCAACATTGAAAATAATCCAATTTTCTCAATGCATGCCAGCCAATATTATGATCTTCAGGCACTGAAATTCGATTCTGAGATTATTGATAAAAATCTACAAGAATATATAGGACCATCTTTAGATTTATATCTTCCTATTGAAAATAATATATTTCATTGGGAAGATGTTATTTATGGCTTCCCCGAAACATCGCTAAGTAATACGATTATAAAATTCTGACTATTATTTGTTCTAGTATTTGAACTATCAGATTCAAATAATTAGATTTATAACTCAATAGGAATTTCTTCCTTTAGCGATCCAAATATCGAAGAACTAGGAGCACTAAATTTTTTGTTTTACTTATTCGATCACGTATTTTCAGTAAGAGTATCTCCTAAGTCGGCTGCGAAACCACTAAACCCAAAGTATAGAGAGAGCATTAATAACGAAGAGAAAAAATTGAATTAAAATCCTCAAGATAATATTTGTTCAGACAATGTTAATGAATTAAATTTAGTTGAAAATGATGAGACACCTTTGAAAAAAAGTGATATTTCTGAGAACGTAATTTCATATACTTTACCATCGAATTCTAAATATGATGATATACTAGTCAATTTAATCAGTATCATAGAGACTATAACTAATATAGATAGCACCGCCGGATCACCTGATTCGCTAACATGAATTAATCCAGATACAATTAGGTTCTTGCATTCTTCGAAAGAATCTGAGCACAAAGTAGGATTAGAGATGCTTAAAAATTTTTTAGAAAGATTGAGCAATAATGAACATTGGATGATTTTATGATTGTATTTCATGAATGTTTCGTTTCACACATATATAAGTCAACTAAAATATTTATATAGATTTTACGGAAAGTTTTCTGCAAAATAGAATTTAATACTAACATAAAAAAACACCATTCATTCAATTCATAAGGTATAAAAAACTCAATATAAACAAGTAGCAAGCAAGATACATACATAAAAACAAACAAAATCATTCATCATAAAAGAATTTTTCTTAATATACAATAATTCATATAGCCCAATCATCTAACGAGAGAGAAGTAAAATTAACTGTAGAACCAACAGGAGACAATGTAGATAAAGAAGAGTTTCCACTAAACTGCAAACCAGAAGTCAACGTGTAAGGTATTGAGCTTGTGCTTGTGTTAGATATTAGTGAAGTGGTAGAATCATAAAAAGAAGTTGAATTATTTTTACAATCGCAACTGCTTTTAGTATTTTCATTTTGATTCTTTCTCTCTTTTTGTTGTCGATAGTTTGGTGTGGAACTAGAACTAGAATTGGCAGTGGAAGCAGAAAACTTTTGTGAAACACGGTCTAAAATAGTCTGTGCAATGAAATCAGCATCAGCATCTTGATCAAAAGTTGGACTATTCACACTAATTGTATTATTTAAAGAGCCTTGCGTATAGTTTAAGCTAGGCCCTATATCTAACGTTAAGGGAAGAGTGTTATTACTATTATTCGGTAAGGGTTCAGATATTGATCTTTTAGGGAATATGGCTGATCGAGATTGTAATGAATAAAAGCGTTTTTTCAATCCTTGACGAGGTTCTATATAAGGGTCTATTCTTTGATTTTGATCAATTATTCTAAAATTTTTGTTTGAATTTAAATAAATATTTTGATGATTTGTCTTTGTAGCAAACTCTGGTGCATCTGGAAAGGAAGATGTCACATTTAGTTGGGAATATGAATTAGAAGCAAATTGATTTGAAAAATCGATAGTATTTTTTTGTTTTGATTTGGGAAGATAAAGTTGTGATTGAACAGATTGAGAAAATTGAAGTTTCGGCTTAGATTTGTGAGCTAAAGAACGAGATCTTGACTGTAAATAAAGTGGTTTTGAATGTGATTTAGGAACGGAACTTGCTCTAGAAAGATTTGTAAATTTTTGTTTTAAAGATTGTGATTGGGATGAAACTTGAGGGTGTTCAAAAATGGTTCTATCTAAAAATGCAGGAACATCTTCTTCAAGAGGTTGTAAAGGAGCAGGAGTCGTATAAGGTTGATATAAGTGGTTATCAATGTTATAGGATTGTGTTTTTATTGGAAGTTTATTATGAGAAATAATTGATTGATTGTAATATTTATAATTATTATTTGGAAAGTCATTTGATGTTTGGTCTAAAATAGCTGATTCATCAGATTGGTGTGGTGAATTTTTTTCCATTTCTATTGAACAAGATGAGTTTGTAATAGAGCTTCCCGAGATTGAAAGTGAGGGAGTGTGAGAATGTAAATGGTTAATAGTTTGTGATTTAAGGGAGTTAGACGTGTTGCTATGAGGTAGATTTAATTCTACAGAGGATTTTGTAACAGAAGGATTTAAATTTAAAGATGGTCTAGATGTAGAAGTAGTAGTGCTGGCTGACGAATAAATGGATGATGTGGGAAGAGAAGTATTTTGAGTATTATTTAATGAATGCAAACAAGTTGATGTTAAAGTATCATTTTTATCGCTAGATGAAGAATGCGTATTTTGAGATGAAGTATGCGTATTTTGAGATGAAGAAAATTGTGATCTTTGTCTTCGTAACAAGGAATATTTTTTAGATAAAGTTCTTCTTAGAGAAGAACGTTTTCTTAACTCTGTTGGTGGTGAATTTGGTGGCGAATTTGGATAGTTTGAATGATAAAGAAAATCTTGTGAATTTTCTTCATTATGAGTTTCTTTTTTAATAATATTTCTGAATCGAGATGAGATCGAATCTAGCATTGTGATTATAATATTTTCGTATTTTTAACCTATATTGATGAAATTTAACATAAGAATAATTTTATACCATAAGTATTGAAATATTGGAACAAATTGTAAATATATTCAATGTATATTCACTTTAAATGGATATAAATATAAATGGATATAAATATAAATGGATATATATATAAATGGATATATATATAAATGGATATATATAT
>JAKTQT010000459.1:3784-15834 GCA_030579355.1 Botryozyma nematodophila | reverse complement strand
ACATGCGCATAGTATGGAAAAACCTTTATCTAATGTAAAAGGTAACCAAATGTCTCAAAATATGCATTCTCTTCCTCGAATACCTACAATTCTTAAAGCAAGGTATAATGGTCCATCTAAAAATTTTAAAAAAGTTGAACCATCTTTAGATTATGAAGATTACTCGTATTCAAATACCAACAATAACCAAAGTCTTTTAGAAAAAACTGATGCAGTAAATTCAGCACCTTCGATAAAATCGAATTCATCTTTGCCAACTCCACCAAGACATGGTTACACAATACCTGCCACGAAAAGTGCTGATAATATTAACTATAAAGAAAGTAAGAATAAATTTTACAATAATAATAGTGAATTTAACGACTCTTTTATTTCACAGAAGTTATTATCTGAACAACGTTCAAAATTAAATACTCCTCAGCAGTCTCGCGCTCTTCCTCTCCCTCCTAACCGTGCTTCAGAGGATACTATTTTATATTCAATACCAACAACAACGACAACTTCTAACATTCCATCTTCATTAAATAGAAGTTCTCCTGCACCAAGTAGCAGAAGTGAGACCAGTCTTTCTAGCTCAGTAAATAGCAAGAAGAAACCACATGGGACTAGACCTTTATCACCCAATAAGCAGCAATCTACTACTCCCATTTCATATGCTTCTAATATTGTTGATTATAATGGTGTTTTTAAAAATAGAAATGGTTACACGCATGATTATAATTATTTAAATTCAGATGGTACATCAAGAATTTCAACACCTACGTTGCCCAAACCTGGTAGCAATACTAATCATCCAAAGTATGTGATACCACGTAAACCTGTGGCAGGGCTACAATCTAATTTGAATGATAGTAGTGATGCGAGTGACTCACGACGACACAGTAATTCAGTTGGTTCTGATATAAATAATGATTTACCATATAATCCGGAATCATTTAATCATATTGGATTAAAAGTCAGACGAAAATCAGAAGGAGATGATCAAATTGGCACTATTGAGGATAATAGTTATAGATATGACATTAAACAAGGGAGACAAAAAAAAAAAGAAACTAGCGATGAGAGACTTGTTGAGTCTTCCTATGCACCTGAACCTTCACAATTTTTCCGCGACAGAATTAAATCGCCAAATGATATTATTGACGCAAAGAGTTCAAATTATAGAGGCGGAGGTAAATGGGAAAAGAATAATAATTACAATTCAAAAGATGAAAATGTATATGTGCGTCCTAGAATTCCTCCTAAGATACCAATGGGTATGACAGAATTGGAGTATTTTGAATCTGAGATACATTATCAGAATGATAACATTAGGATTGAATATTGAATTTTAAAGTTTATGATTTATTTCTTATGAGTTTGTTTATACATTATGTTATGAGTTTGTTTATAGATTTTTATTTACATATTATTTATTTATCGGTTTGGTTTTAAAAATTGCATTTTTTGTTTGTTATATTTTCTATCAGTTTGTTTTGCATTGGATTGGTATTGGTTTTTTTTTATATATATTCAAATTGGATTGTGTGTGTTAAATTATTTATTACTAGTTGTAGATAGAAGAAAATATATTAATACAAGGAAACTAAAAACTCTAATTAAACAAAAGCAAAAACAAAACCAACATTAAATCATTACTCATTTAAAATCAGTTAATAAATAGATAATATATGTAAAAATACATATTATAATAAAAATAAAAGAAAACTTTGGAAAGACAACTTAGAAAACAAAAACAAAACAAAAACATTAATTAAAAATCACCCATTCCATATTCTTCATAAACTTGATTTAAAAAGGAAATCATTGTCTTGTGTCTACGTTCAGCAGCACGTTTACCAGGAGTAGTTTTAATAGAAGATTTTATATGAAGCATGCGATTATAAAAATGAGAAATTGCAGATTCACAATGTTCATCATTACATTCTGGAACATATAAAGGAATTGAATCGACACCAGCATAAGCACAAGATCTCATTATACCAAAAGCGCCAATGGCATCTAATCTATCAGCATCGACAACACAATGGAATTCTATACAAGTTTCATGCCAAGTTGACCATTGATCAGAAGCTTTTAATCTTCTTTCTGTTGCGAAAGAAGCATCATGAGCAATTTTAATTATTGCTTGAATTTGTCCATTTGAAACCTTATATTTAGATAAGAAATTTTCTAATTCTGTTTGAGCATCGAATATCTTTTTTAAGTTGGCATGGGAACGGAATTTTTGTTCAATTAATGTGTGAAAAATTGCTGCAAGTCTAACAACTAAGAAATCTATTGAAGTTTTTGGATTTTCTTCTAAAACTGCTGAAGCAATAGCATGAGCTGTTCTTTCAACTCTAGCAACATGATGAATATCATGAGCAACATCAAAATTTTCCTTTGCTGCACTTTCTTCAACATATTTGAATGAAGCATCAATGATTTCTGCTGTCGAAGGTGATGCAACAGGAGTTGCAGAGATTGGAGTCATACGACCAAAAGGAGCAATCATATTAGGCATTTTAGATGATTTGAGGGTATTTAGTAATTATAGTAATTAATGAGTTATATGACTCAAAGTTGTAATTATTATAAAATATAATAGGTATAAAATATGAAAATTAAATATAAAATATATAAATACAGAATGTAAAATGTAAAATAAATTTAGTACATAAAAGCTAAATTAAATGTAAATATAAAAATTAAAAATTCAAACTGTTTTATACTTTACTCAAAAACAATTTTAAACTATAAATCAATTTAAGAGCATTTTAGGCGTGGGTTTAGTGGGGTTTTAATGGGAAGTGAGAAATTTTTGTGCTATTTACATTGGTATTACATAAATATCTATAGCAACAACATAACAAACACATAGCAACCGGATGATCTTTTCGGAAAGTACGGGGAACGTGATGTTTTTTAAAAAATTTATCTGGAGAATTAACAGTTTAATGTAAATAATTTTCCGGAAAAATCTCGTTACCCTAACCATTTACGTAAATTTAAGTTTGGGGCCCCGTAAAAATTTTCCGTTGATATAGTAATAAATAGTGAAAAATGTATATACCTATAGGGTTTATTTTTTTTCCCTGGTGCTGAGTTTTTCCGGTAAACAATGGTGGGCAAGTGGGCAGTATGATAATAAGGGGAATTTATTAAAAATCGCGGGGAGGAGGATAACAAAGTAAGGGTAAGATAAAGGAAAAAGTATTTACAGCGAATCAATGAAAAATAAAAATTTGCTGTCAACGTGGGGGTTGGAAGCAGGGTATTTTCTAGCAAGGGGTTCTGTACTACATATGATAAATTAAATGTAGTTTATGTATTATATTATATATTAATTGTCGATTATATAATACATGAAAATTATATTTTATATGTAAATTAAATGATAGATTTACACTATAAAAACTAATTTCACCTTTACATACAAAATAGTTTTACTAAGAGGTTATCGGTGGTAATTAATAGCGTGCGTAGATAGTAGCAATAGGATAGCAACGGTTGTTATGCTAGAGTAAGTTCTTAAGAGTCGTAGGTCAAATGGTAAAAAACAATAGGATATAAATAATAAAATACAATAAAATACAATTTTTATGACTTAAAATAAGAAAATAATAAAATGCTATAAAATATAATTTTTATGACTAAAAAAATAAAATACGAAAATAATAAAATACAATACAATATAATTTTTACGACTTGAAATAATAATAAAATAATATAAACTTGTAAAAACTAAATCATAATATTATGAATAATAATACACCCTAACAACGCTATATAGTGCAGAGAACAAATCAAGCATTGAAAACGACATAAGAAAAACGAAATTTGGAAGATGAGGAAAGAAATGCAATATAAAACGCGAAAATTGAAAAGGTTCGGTTTGATATAAGGAAACTGACTAGATTAAAGTATAGCAGAATTAATATAGTATAAAAATATAATATAGTATAGTAATATAATATAGCATAGTAGTATAATATAGTATAGTAATATAATATAATATAATATAATATAATATAATATACTAAAATATAATATACTAAAATATAATATACTAAAATATAATATACTAAAATATAATATACTAAATATAATATACTAAAATATAATATATTATAATATAAGACAATATAAAATAGTATAATATAGTGTAATACAGTCTAGTATTAAAAATATAATATACAGTACATTTAATAACATATACAATATAACCAATTAACATAACATAAATGCATAACCTATATACATATAAAAATCTATATACACAATACACAAAATACATACCTGAACAACGTACATATCAAATAAATTATATATAAAATTCATAGTATTATATTTGTAATTAATAAATACAATCACCAAGCAACATATGATGGAGCTCTTCTTCTAATAGAAACAGGCTTTGTTAATGCCCTAACTTGTCTGACCGCTTTCCTTTCCTTATTTAAATCAAGTCTGTTCTTGGTCTCCTTTGTTTTAATAATCATCTTTACGTGCGACCATCTGTGAACAATAATTCCTGTTCTTGATCTACCCTTTGGTTCAAGCTCCCTTTGTCTATTTCCATCATCACCCGCCCAAATTTGATCAATGTATAATCCATCTTTTAAAGAAAAACCCAATCTTTTACCATCACCAATTGCTCTCCTAAAAACATCTTCCAATTCACGTGCATGATATTTCTCCGAAAATCTTGCTTGTGCAACTGCCATATTTAAGTCCATCTTGCGGAACATCCTTAAAATTGGCGTAATTCTTTTAACGCTTCCACGAATACGAAAAGATGATACATAAACTGATGGTTCTAAAAATGCATATTCTTTTTTCTTCAAAATGAGTGCTTTTCCTTTTAGTTCTGGAAATTCATCTTTATTAAATTTAAATTTTTTTGCAAGAAATAACCTTTGTTCTATAGGTGTAAGAAGTTTTTGATATGCATGTTTTGGTTCCGGTCTTAAAATTTCTTGTACTTTTTTGTATTTACTATAATCTCTTGTTTTAACAACAATTCTGTGTCTTGTCATTCTTATTAGTTCTTTTTTTTTTGGTATTATATTAAATTGTCCTGTTGAACCTGTATCATCTAAATTGTCATCATTTTTATTACCATTATTATTATTATTACTATTTGAGCTAACAGCTTTACTATTAGTCTCTTTTGTATTTCCTTTAAATAATTTACCTAGAGACCATTTCGAATTATTCTCAGTATTCGATCGAATTATTGATCGAGTATGAAACGATCTTATAAAATTTTTCATTTTATCTAATTGTATTACTTATTGTATATAAGTTATTCAAAATAATCAATTTTATAGGATCTTTAAATTTCTTTTTTTTTTTTTTTATAAGAAGTTATTCTCTGTTTCTTCAAGGTCTTTTTCTATTTTCCCTAATCATAAAATTTTCAATAGTTTTGCGTAGCAACGGATCACAAATATAAAAAAACTAAGTATTTGTGTAGAATATTTACAATTCTCATAATTAATGTCTGGTTTTTGTATTTAAAATGTTTTAAAAAATATGTTTTTTTATATTATGATAATAAAATTAATTTTATTAATTTTTTTTTCTGCTTTTTCTATATTCTTTTGAATATTTTTTTTATTTTTTATTTTCCACTTTTACGACGATATACATAAATTTACAAACCTCATGACTTTACCATAAACTCCTAAGATGCTAAAGAAGTAAACTTCCCATAATAGACAAAAAGTATTTTTAAATAAAACAAATTTACATGCAATTATTATCTAATTGTATAAATTTATAATCGATAACAAACTAAATATCAAAATTCACATAGATTTTAATTTAACAACTAAATAAACACACTTAAAAACAAATCCAAAACAAACTTTTATAATTTCAATTTTGTAACAAATCAAACAACATCAACAGCCATCCAGAAAAATGCAATTGTATAATGAATCTTTTAAAATCAAAATCTTCCAAAACAAAACAAAACAAAAAAATAGAAAGTAAAAAAAAAAAACTTCATCCACCAAAAGATAAAAACACCAAATGTAGTTAGTATAAAGCAAAACAAAATAGCAAAAAAAATACTCAAAAATCGCTTAAAAAACCACCATGTTATTTAATGTTCATTAGCATTCATTAATAATCGTTTAACTTGTAGTTTTATTCAATCAATAAAACCACCAGTACCTAATACAACTTAATCGTATTTAATTCAAATTGCGCTAGATGCTGTGTTATGGTTCCGCGTTAAACGCGCTGACTTTGTGGGTCTCTTAGGAGCAGAAGTAGATTCATTGGGTGAATTGTCGTCAAAAGACTCAGATAATTGAGCCTTTTCATTTGCTTTTAAAGCTGTGGTCCGAGACCTACGTCGTAATCCTATACTCGATTTTGAAGATTTATTTTCATTTTTTACTTTAACTGGAGAGAATAAATTTATATCTTCTGATAAAAGTGGTGAACTTAAAGTTTCCTCCTTTATTGAACTATTCGGGTTTTTATTGTTTCGAATTTTTTTATCGGCAATTTCTTTTTGGGTTGATTTTTTTTTAGTAACTGAGGTATTTTTAGCTCGCTGAGATTTTTTAGTAGAAGGGTTAGACAAATCTGCACGGGAACTATTATTAGAGGAATTCGTTGAAGAATTTGAAGAAGAAAAAGAAGTTCCTTGTTTTTTACCGCCTCTTTTAGGAATGTAATCATCAGGATGCAATCTACGAATATGCTGTTGTTTGTGGGTTGAAGCCTTTGGACCTCTAAATGTTCTTCCACATATATGACAATCTTCAGATAATTGTTTAATTGTATCAAATTCATATTGATAATGTTTTTGTAAATGGGTATTTGTCGCGGATACAGGACCCAATGAAGGGTTAATTAAACCTGTTGCTGGCGAATAAATTGGCAACGCAGAAGGTAAACTCGAAGAACTATTAGAAGATAGAGATGATGATGAGTCAATACTCGAAACACTTGAATTCGAAGTAACTGCAGTTAAGGATAAACTTGAAGCGGAAGAAGATCTAGACCGAGTTTTAGGCGTATGAGAAGTTGAAAAATTATTTTTAATATTTTTATCATCTTTATTATTCTTTTCTAAAAAAAAAGAATCATTTTCGTCATGCTTTTCATCAATGGGATCTTGTTTATATTTGATCTTTTTATTATTATTGATTTTTTTGTGGTATTTATTATCAGATGAAACTAAAGTAGGTGTTTTAATAGTGTTTGAACTTGGATTTACAAAACTAGATGGAGGGGTTAAAGGATCAGGAGTAGTATTAGAAGTTGAATGGTTATTATCTAAAGTTGGCTGGCACGAGGATGAAGGATGCATTAAGTTTGCGTTTGAATCAGTTGACTTTGAAAGCGATTGGGTTATGTTAAGACCAGGATAGGAATCTTTGTATTTTTCTCTATTTTTGGCAACATTTTTCAAAAATTCATCCAGAGCTGGGGAACTGGGAAAAGACATGAAAGAAGGAGCATTTGTACTATAAAGGAAATTAGACGAAGCATCAAGACTGGGTATTGATGATGCAACTGGAACTTCAACTAAGTTTTTACCACCTGGTAAAAAGGCAGGTAAATAAGGAGTTATTGACAAAGATTCAGAAATGGAAGGTAAAGTAGGACGACAAGATTTAGGTTTTTCATTTGATAACTGTTTATTATAAATTGAATTACCAGCAATATTGATTTTAGCCTTATTTTCTTCCAAATTTAAATCAATTCCTTGGGATTTATAATAATTATATATTTCTATATCCATTTTCATTTTTTCATCCTTCATTTGTTGATCAGATGAGACATGATTAGTAATATTTATATCAGTATTAGTAATCCTATGGACATCGGAAAAACTCGAATTGGTCACTATGGAACCTGCAGAGAAATTATTTTCTTTCCTAGATGAGGCTTCTAATAATAGAGATTTGTTTGTAATTAAATTAGGATAATATTTATCATAACAACCGTTTTGGAAATCAGGTGGATTAGATTTAAAGTGTGAAGAAATTAGTAAATCATTTATGGATTGTGGAGGAGGAAGAATTCTATGGTTTAAAGTGATGGTTTTATTATTATTATTATTTGTGTTTGTAGTTTCTTTTTTGATGTTGTAGTTGTAGTTGTAGTTGCCGTTATAGTTTTCTGATTTTTTTGCATAATTTGGTGATGAGTTCAAATTGATAGCATCAGTTGAATGAAAAGCCTGTGCTTTATTTTTATCATTAGTATTATTGTAGGATTTTGTTTTTGCAAATCGATTTGTAGGTGAGGAAAGAGAAATACCTTCTACAGTTTCGATTGCATCACAGATAGCCAGTAAACCCGATGCGATGTCTTGCATTGGATTGATATGTTTTATAATTTAGTATTGTTTAGCTATTAATATTTTATAATTTATTATTGTTTTGCTATTAAATTTTTTTATTTATTTTAAAAATTATTATATTATTTACTACTTTATTTTTTATTTTTTTTAGTACAGTAAAACTACTCCGTAATTATCTTTCGATTTATTTTTTTTATCTTACAAAAATCTAATTGAAATGGAGAAGTGATAAAGTATTAATATAATAAATAAAAATAGTAAATAATAATATAAACAATAATAAATAAATAAATAAATAAATAAATAATAACAACAAATAACAATTATAAATAAATAATAATAACAATAAAAAATCAACAACCAATATCTATCTTTTATATATTTTAACAATAGACTCAACAACTCCCAAACGAATAAAACAAAATTAATAAGCAAAAATATATTCTTAGTAAGAATTACTATTATTGCGCACAATGACACTATCAGTAAATAGAATATATAAAAAAGTATAGATTATTATAAAAAAAAAAATATAAAAAAAAACATGAAAATATAAAAAACTACAAAAAATTATAAAACAAAATATAAAAAAATATAAAAAACATAATCCTATAAATAAATAGAATTATTATTCAATTAAATAAATTCCATTATACGTCTTGTCCAACTTACTTTGTGTGGGCTCAGTACGTAGAAAACCCTAACTACATCGTTTTATATATGATTTCCTACCGAAGGCCTGTTTTATAGTTGTTTTTAATTGCTTATTAAGCTGATCATACTCATCTCATCATCTTTTTTTTTTTAGTTTTCTTCTTTATTTAGAAAGAAAAACTGTTTTTTTTTTCTTTTTATCCCGATAATGCAATTAAACGATGGTAACCATAGGACAACAATGGTTACCATCGTTTATTTGTATGGGGATCTATACGACTATTAAAGACGAAAGTAATTAATTGGGACATTGGGAAGTTAGTTACTGAGTTTGTAGTTAAGAGAATTTTTTAATGTTTGTTGGATAAATTGTTTACAGCTATTATGTAGATATTATGTAGTTTTTGTGTAGTTATTGTGTAGTTATTGTGTAGTTATTGTGTAGTTATTGTGTAGTTATTGTGTAGTTATTGTGTAGTTATTGTGTAGTTATTGTGTAGTTATTGTGTAGTTATTGTGTAGTTATTGTGTAGTTATTGTGTAGTTATTATGTAGATATTATGTAGTTATCACGTAGTTATTATGTGCCGTTATATTGGTTTTTATGTGTTTATTATATTGGATAATATATTAAATAACTGGAATATTATTTAGTCGATATTATATAGTATTCCTATTACCATTATAATAATATTTAGACTTTATATTTACATTTCTACTCTATTGTATTAAGTTTCATCTTATAATATTGATTACACTTCTTATTACTTCATCTAATTCACAATATTGCATACTTCGTATATAATATAAAAGATTTCATATATAGCATAGTAACTATTTTTTGTCATTCCTGTATGCAAAATTAAACGAGCCTGATTTTGTTTTTTGTATAGTATCTGTTTTTTTTATTGTGTTTTTTGTACAGTATTTATTTATTCTATTACTTTATTATACAAAATTGTTTTCCCCTGGTTGGTTACAATTAAACTTATCAGAGTGATTTTTTTTATACATTTGCGTGTATTTTCTATATTATATATAGCATATTATTATTGAGTTAGTTTTTATTATTAATTATATTACACCATTATAAATTATACTATATTATCACTAGTGGCAGTAGTTTGAAATTTATATACAATATTATATTATATATAATAAGCTCTTCTTATTGACGTAGTTTATGTTATTATACACAGTATCCTTTTTTCTTACCATACTAAATAATTTACAGAAAAATATTTTATTATCTACTATATACTATCTATTATCATCATATCCATCATATCAATTATTATCTAATATACACATAATATAATCAAACAGCACTACCTCTTTAAGTATCCAGCTGCATCATATCTTGAGCGCTTTTTAACCTTACCAGATGCACCAATTGTAATATTAACTTTAGGAGGAACGGTAAATCCGAACGATTTCGCAACTTTGCTCAAATCAAGTGAATCAATCTGATACACTGATTTTAAATGATGAGAAGAATATGCCTGTAAATAAGCCCTGTAGCCCTCCTTTGCTGATTGATTAAGCCAATAGTTTGAAGAAACAAGTTTTGCTAATTGACTTTGAACATTAGCAATCTTGTTATTAGGGAATTCATATTCATTTAATGGAACTTTAGCTGCCTTTAAATATCTTAAAAATCCAAGTTCATTAGGTGTCAAAAACATTAACGATTTTCCTTTCCCATTAGTACCACGAGCTGTTCTTCCAACTCTATGAATGTAATCTCTAGGATCATCTGGCGGATCATATTGAATGATCCAATCAACTGAAGGGATATCAAGTCCACGAGCTGCAACATCTGTACATACCAAAATACCTTGTTTTGCATTACAAAATTCAAAAAATGTATTGGTTCTTTTTTGTTGCTTTTGTTTCCCATGTAAATCAAGTACAGGAAGATCAATATAATTTAGAAGCTCTGAATAATACTTGACACTATTGCAAGATGATAAAAATACAATTATTTTCTTTTTGATATTTCTTTTCAAAAATGAAAATAATAATAAAAATCTTTTATCTGAATCACATACAACATATCCCTGTTCTAATCCAGCTACCGTCGAAAATTCTGCTGACCCATCACTTTCAGATTCAGCTGTAATAAATAATGGCCTTTTCTTTAACGAAATTCTAGCCAAATCTTCCACTTTTGTTGTTTGCGTAGCTGAAAATAACATACTTTGTCGTTCCTCTGATGGTAAAATTTTGATAATTTGACGCATTTCATCTTCAAACCCAATTTCCAAAATTCGATCTGCTTCATCAATAACCAAAGCTTTTAAATTTCTATAAACAAATCCCTTTGTATTTTGTAAATGATCTAATAAACGACCAGGTGTTGCAACTAATAAATTCACTCCTTTAACCAATTTATCTGCTTCTGCTCTTCTGTTAGCACCACCAATTACAATCCCAAATGTTTGTGAATGATGTGCCATGAGCTCTCTAGCAACTCCAAATATTTGTAGCGCAAGCTCGCGAGTTGGTGATACAATTATAACCCCAGTACCATTACGAGGTTTAAATTTTAAACTTCTAAGTAATTCTACAGCAGGTATTAAAAATGCAAGTGTTTTTCCAGATCCTGTTTTTGCTGCACCTAATACATCTCTTCCGGCAAGTAAAGGAGGAATTGTTTTAGCTTGCACCAATGTTAATTTTGTGAACTTCATTTCTTCAATTGCTTTTAATGTTGGTGTGGAAAGCCCAAGATCTTCAAACGTAGTTGGATTATCTACCGCAGTTTTTTCTACATGTTCTGATTTTTCCGACTCTTTTTTTTTTATTTCTTTTTCTTTTTCTTCCTCCTCTTTTTCTTCATCTTCTTCTTCGTCTTCTTCGTCTTCACTTTGTATGTTATCATCTTCATTATCACTTTCTACTTCGTCTTGGGAATCATTTTCAATATCCTGAACATCATCATCATCATCATCACTGTTGTTCTCGCCATTGTCATTAATATCATTAGATTTCTCCAATAAAGATTCGATTTCATTAAACTCTTTGTCTAATTTTTTGATTTCGACCTTCGATTTGTCTGCGGATTCCACTTTTTTCTCCT
>JAKTQT010000455.1:0-15911 GCA_030579355.1 Botryozyma nematodophila | reverse complement strand
ATCTAACATAACTATACTATCCAAATAATAAAAGTTCCGCATATATATGTCGGCTAGTAGTTAAAAGAACATCAAGTTTCGCATTTAATGATATTAAACATGGGTCTGCTGTTCCCACTTTGTAATGATTTAATATGCGAACCACTTCATCTCCATATTTTACACTAGTTTTATTCTCCATATTTTGATTACTGTTGTTATTACCATGAAGTTCATTCTTCACTGCAAATCCAAAAATTGTAGAAATAATAGAAGAATTATTTGATATTTTTTTCTCCTGTTGGTTTGATTCTAATTCTGATTCAACCTGTAAATCATAAACATCTAATTCAATTAATGATTCATTTATTGAAACATCAAATCCTGTTTTAAATGAATCAAATTCTTTGCCGTTGTTTTCTTGTTGAATAATTTTTTTTAATTTTAATGATAATTCACTATTTGGGAACATCGTTTCCGCTTTTGGTGGATTTTTTAAGGCTGATGATGCACCTAGAATGGAATTTGTAAGTGTATTTATGTTGTTAACCATGTTTGTATAATCAGAATCTTCCCAATCAGTATCCTTATTATCATTTATAATTTGTAATACAACATTATAAGCTGTTTCTAAATTACAATATGCATCATATAACTGTTCTATAGGGATTAATTCACCAGTTAAATTACATTTAATTCTAATTGGTTCCTTTATTAGTTGATTTCTAACTGTAAAATCTAGTAATGAAATATTACAACCTGATCTAGCTAAAATCCCTTTAATAGTTTCTGTTCCAGACGATGACAAAACTAATTTTGAATCACTTTTTTCATTTTTTAATAACGGTAAACATTCGTTTATTCCATCTTTCAAAGAGTTTAAACCCGTAGTTTTAATATAATTTACAAACCATTTTTTTTCATTTTCTTTTGCTTTTTCTATACAAGAATTCATATTTATTGTTATTAATACCTACTAGTTACATTATAGTTACTTTCAAGCTGTTGTATACTATTGTGCTATTTATGCTATTATAATGCAATTGTATACTATTAAAATCCTATCATATATTACTTTAATCCTATTTCACTATAATTGAAATTCCATCTGCAGGCTTTATCAATATTAAAGGCACCTAATTCGGTATTTTAGGGTTTATTAATTGCAGATTGATGGCGTTAAACTGTATGATTCAGTGTTTTATGTATAACTTTATTAGCTGCATGGATATATTTAAGAGTAAATTATTGTTATAGAATTTATAAGATTAAATTACTACTATGAAATTTGTATTTATGAATATTAAATTTATATAACAAAAACAATTGATGACTTTATTTTTTATTTATTTTTTACTTATTTTTTACTTATTTTTTATTTAATTTTCAATTTTTTTTTCCCACAAAAACTCTCACAATATTTACTTTAACTTTTTCAAATAATGATAAATTGAATTAATATATATTGCTATAAATATGCCTTTATCTGTTTTAATTACTGCATAGAATTGAATTAATCACAATATAATTAATTTAAAACTTAAATAAATTCATGTTTTATTGTGAAAAGCCATCTAATTTATTTTACTTCATGGTTACAATGCATTCTTTGTTCATTTAGCTGAAAAAAAAAAAAAAAAGGCTACTGTCCAAGATAATTGATTCCTCATTTGCAAACGTATTTTTGGAAATGCGTTTACATTTATACACCTTAGCTGTTCATTATAATATATATCATATTATATTAATACTAATTTATTTAATTATCAAATAAAATATAAACACTTCGTTGACTATAAAAGTAAAAATTAAGCTAATATTCATAAAAATAGTACAATATTAAAATATTCAGTTTTAATTCCATCCTAAAATAAACCTCAAATTTGAAAAATCATAAATTTAAGACTTTCATTTGTAAAAAATACTATAGCAACACATAACTTTATTTTCTAATTAGAAAACTATTTCCAAATATATATAAATTTAATTAATATTCTTGTAAAATACTATCATCAATTCGCAATTTTAATTTTAGTATTATATTATTTTATTGAAGAAATATTTTTAAAGAGTTTTTTTTTCTGGATAACAAAAAAAAATAATATAATAAAATTCTCAGGCATATATTTATTTTTTTTAATATACAGATATAATGTATATATAGTAAATTGTAAAGATTTTTTTTGTGTAGTTTTTGAAAAAAGAAAAAAAAAAAATGCTTACATTTTGTCCAAATTGCTGTAATACTTTAATTGTACGTATATTGTTGTTTAATAGAAAAAAAAAATCTGGTTATTAAATAATAAGAATATAAGCTAATTAGTTTAAATTTAAAAGGTGGGCCAAGGTAACGACTTGGGAATGGAATTTCAATGTAAAACATGTCCATATATTTTTCCAATTTTACCTAGTATGCAAGTTTTTGACCGAACCAAAATGAAACAAAAACAAATAGATGATGTCTTAGGTGGAAGTGGTGCTTGGGACAATGTGGATCAAACAACAGGTATTTTTTACTTTTTTTTCTAAATTTAATATTTATTATTTATTGTACATATTTATATATACTAATCTTTTTTAATAGCACAATGCCCAACTGATTGTGGAAATGATAAGGCTTACTTTTTCCAATTGCAAATTCGCTCTGCAGATGAACCTATGACAACATTCTACAAGGTATTTTAGATTTTTTTTTTTCATATTTTATTCTATTTTTATCACAATCTTTATAATTAACCATTTAGTGTACAAAATGTGGACACCAATGGAAAGAAAATTAGTGTTGCTTTTTTAAAAAAAAAAATTCATGTTTACGAAATTCTTTCAGATTTATTAGTATTAATTTTAAATTGAATTGAACGCTATTTTATGATTATATATGCAAAATTCCCAATTATATAACAACCTTCTTAAATATTTTAAATGTATTACTAGTTTATAAGCACTATAGTTTTATACAATAAAAAATAAAATAAAAAAAGTTAAAAAAAGTTAAAATAAAATGAAAAAAAAAATAATATTAAAAAAAAAAAAAAAAAAAAAAAAAAAAAAAAAAAAAAAAAAAAAAAAAAAAAAAAAAAAAAAAAAAAAAACTAAAAAAAAAAAAAAAAAAAAAAAAAAAAAAAAAAAAAATATATAACAGAGAAAACAATGATTCAACAAACATCTACCATCTAGAACTTATTACCATAAAAAATTACTTTTGTGCAAAAATAATAAAAAAACAATGAAAAAAATAATAAAAATAACAACAAACTTAAAACATATCATAAAATAAAATAAATATATACAATTGGCTTCATTAAAATATTCCACGTTAAAAATAATTTTCATTTTAAAGATTTAATAAAAGAATCTAAATTATATTCTTCTTGATATTCAGATTCATCCCAAAGCTCTGTTAATGTACCTACATTACCAGCTATACCAGGTTGACCTAAATTATTCGCAACTTCCATTGTATTATCTTCCTCTTTCTTATTAATTTGTGGTTCTGTTTCATCAACCTTGAAAATATCTAGCAATTCATCTGTCTTCATAGTTTCTAAGCCAGAATTTTGTTGATTAATAATTGTAGAAGCAACATTAATTTTAAACCTTTGGAGACCCATTATTTTTTCTTCTATCGTTTTTCTAGTAATCAAACGATAAACGTTCACAACCTTCTTTTGACCTAAACGATGTGCCCGATCCATAGCCTGATGATCTTTCATAGGATTCCAATCATGCTCAACAAATATAACAGTATCTGCTCCTGTCAAATTAAGACCTAATCCACCCACATGTGTAGTAAGTAGAAGCAAATCAATTGATGGATCTGCATTAAACTTTTGCACTATAGCATGTCTCTTTGAGTGATCTACACTTCCATCTAAACGCATATAAGAAACTGAAGGCATTAATTTCTTCAATAAATCATTTTCCACAATATCCAACATATCCTTCAATTGGAAAAAGACTAAGGCCCTATGTTGGCTAATGACTGGTGCTGTGTCATCTGTAGCTTGACCTATGCCACAGTCTAATAAAAGACTCTGTAATGCTGTCATTTTAGGAGCAAAGCAAATATCATGAATTGATTTTCCTTCAGCAGCTAATTTTTTCGTAATAATATTATATTTTGGATGAGCTTTACTCAGTACAAGAGCTGGATGACTGCACAGCTTTCTTAAATACTGTAATGCTTGGAAAATATGTTGTTTATTTTCTTTACCCGTTGAAGCAACATCATCAGATATTGTTTTATTCTGATTTTTCGCAAAATCTTCATACAATGAAAGCTGAACGTCACTAAGATCACAATAATAATCTTGAATAATTTTAGGGGGTAAGTCATCAAGTACGTCTTCCTTTAATCTTCTCAGTAAAAATGGTAATGCTTGTTTATGCAGTGCTTCTAAAGCCAAAGATCCACTCTCTTGATCTTTAGAAGAACTTTTTGCATTTCTACTAGCAGAAATTGGTTTAGCAAATTTTATATTATAGACCTTTTCAGTACCCAAAAATCCAGGCATCAAAAAATCAAATAAAGACCAAAGTTCTAAAACATTATTCTGAATAGGAGTTCCTGATAAAATAAGTCTATGACTTGCATGTATACGTTTCACCGCCTGGGTGAGCTTAGCCGCTGAGTTTTTAATAATATGACCTTCATCCAATACGCAATAATTCCAATCAAAGGAAGAAATGTACTCTACATCATTTCGTGCAATATCATAAGAGGTAATAACAACATCATAATTTCTAAAAAGCATTTTAAGCTTTGCTCTTGTAGTAGGATTTCCCACATATTGTAAAACCGACATAAAGGGTGCATAAGTATCAAATTCTTGGGTCCAGTGACCAGCCAACGTAGTTGGACAAATAATCAGAGAAGGCAAGCGTCTGCTTTCTTCAGCACCAGTCGTTCTAAACGCTTCAGCTCTTAGATGATGATCTGAAGCAACAATACAAATTGTTTGTAATGTCTTACCAAGACCCATATCATCACATAAGATTCCGTGTAACTTGTATCTATTGAGGAATGCAAGCCAGTTGACACCCTCTTGTTGATATTTTCGAAGCTGTGCTTTAATCGCCACAGGTAATTTAAAATCCTCAATTTTCTTTGGATCCATCATTTGAGAAAGGAAAATTCGTTCTTTCTCTCGATTCTCAATCATGGTTTTAGGTAATCCAGGAGGATCACTAAATCCTGCCTCTAAAGGCATTAATTTTACTAATGTTGCAAAGGAGGTAGTAGATAGAATTCTGATATCATCGTTTGAATCACTCATGCGTCCCATCACAGGTACAATTAGGAAAACAATATATGGAACAATATCAGATTCCATAGAACTTAAAATATGATAAATACACTCAATGCATCCTTGTCGGTAAGCAGTATTTGCCGCGTTATTAGCAAGAGGAATTATATTTTCAACCAACTCTGCCATAGCAGTTACAGTTAATGTTTTACATACAGCCGCGTATGAAATTGCAGATGCATATCTGATAACTGAAAACTTCGATTTCAAACCAGAAACAAAGTTTGGAAAATTTTCAATAATGACATGGTAAAGATCTTGATGTAGGCTAGGAAGTAAAAATTTGATAATACATAAGGCGTCAATTATATCTTGTCCAAGAGTAGAATCAGGAGCCAAGATGTTGTTTGAACTGTCTTGTGAAAGTGCCGACAACGGATCTATCATGCATTCCTTTAATTTGGGCACTTTAACAAACGCCTCTGGTCCCATAAGCAGCAATATATTTTCTAGCGCCAATCGAGCTCCTCTGGTCTTTATTTTTGCTTCTTCGATTTCTTTGAATAAAACTGAGTTTTCCTTAATTTCTCTCTTGTTCTCTTCTTTTTTTAAGGTAAAAATAGATGTCTCCAAAGAGGAATTACAATTGAAAACTGGGACTTGGCTAGTATCAACACAAAGAAAAGAGCATAAATTACGCGCAATTTTATCTATAGCTCCATTTTTACCATTATCAAAGCAAAGGATTACAAGTTTTGAAAGCGCTTGTGCACTTCTAACTTGTAGATCTTCATTTTCCTCACCCTTTAAACTATCCATAAGTGATTTAATGACAGGAGTGATCTTTTTTGGAAGCTTTTTGAAAGCAATAATAGCACCACTTAATGCGGCAAATGTCTCAGTAATCCTTAAATTATATGCTTCTTTTGCCTCACTTATATTTGAAATAAGAGCATTTAGTGCTTCTGAGAGAGACTTTGCCGCTGTAACTTTTCGACCGGAAGTTAATAATTTCTTTAATCGAGGGAAGTCAACATCAACAATTTTTTGCGCACTATCCAATGAAAAAGCGTTTGGACCTGCATCAGGATCTCCCATAAAAACAACTGGAAGCTGGGGTATTTTTGAAGGGCTAATGTGACCAATGTCTATAAAAATATTAAATAATGTTTGGGCAGACATTCTAGTTGAATGTAATAAAGGCTTTAGATCTTCGGATTGAATATACGTAGAATTATTTGCAATTACTTCAAGAGAAAAATCTATAATAAAGTCACTTAGAGTATCACATGAGCTGCTTTTGGCAAATTCTTCAATAACCATTGCCATACAAAGTCTAGAACTAGACATGTTTGAACCCATGTTAGTGCTAATAGCGGCTTTAAACCAAGATAATTCCTCGCCATCAAGTAATGCTAAGGCCAGACCCAAGGCACGAGCAGAATAAATTTTTGTACGCCAAAGAGCTTTTTTACCTACTAACATAGTATCACCCATAAACACGGGGCCATCTATGTTATGATAATGCATAGTACTAGTACTTTCTCCAGTAGTGGAAGTTGAATTTTTACTCTCCGCATTAAAACTACTATTTAATTTATTATTAGCTTTACTATCGACTTTGTTAGAATTGTCTTTAGGTCTGCCTCTCCGTCCTGTAATTTTTGCAGTCGATTTTTGATTTGCGGCATTAGTGACTAGCTGAGAGTTATTATTAGCACTAAATGAACTACCTGTATGAAGAATTAATAGTGAAGTGTCCATTGGGAACATTTGACGTGAGATACCAATAGGAGTTAAAATTAATTTTAATAAAATTTGAGCAATAGGATTAAAAATTAAAGCAAATTTTTCCTTCATTTTAGAAAACGCATTTGTTAAAACGCACCACAAGTCCATACAAAGATTTAAAATCGTAATGTTTTGCTCTGCCAATAATACTTGGAAAATAAGCCTTAATGCTTTAGAATCAATCCATGTAGTAACATTAGTTTCTTTCTGTGAAGTAAATGTAATCAACGCTTTAAGAACTGAAATACGAACACTTGTGATAGAATGGCGCAAGAAAGGATACAATCTGGGCACCAATAATGAGAAGGACTTCGAGGGATCATGAATTGCTCTTTCATTCATAAAATTTAAAACAGCAGGAATAGAACATAGTTTCGCTATAAGATCCATTACTACTCCGGTACTTGCACTTAAATCATCTTTCAAATCAATAAGAGACTCCCATAAAACATCCAGGACTTTATCCAATTCTCCATAACGGTGCTTGACAAAATCATCTGCTATTGGAATTAAAGTAGCTGCACTAACAGCTCGAACATCATCATCACTATTACTTAAAGCTCTAATAATGCACTCTATAAGTCCATCAAATAATTTTGGATTTGATAATACTGAATCTAATCTTACTGAAACTAAGTATTTTAATCCTAACATTCCACCATGAGATGCCTCCCATATTATCATTGAGTTTTGTTTAGGTGTATTATTTTGCATAACCAATTCATAGAGGATATTAAAAACATCAAAAACTTTTGAGTCGTTTAGGTAAATTAAAAGAACACCAATAATCTGTGCAGCAGATTCTCTAATGGGAGCCACAACTTGGTCAGAAACATAATCACCAAATCTATCTAAAGCAAAAATACAAAATATTCTACAAGCTAAATCTTCCAAAAATGCTTGATTTCGTAAGTCATTTTCAGGTTGAAATTTATATCTCAATCTACCGATATATTTTCCATGAGATTTGACAAGCTCTCTAAGTGCACCAGCAGCTCCATGACGGGTTTCCCAGGATTCGTCAAATAAATCAACTAAAAGCATGTCGTACAAGCCTTGAAGAGGCCATATACCTTCAGAAATATGTGGAATACGAAAGGCAGAATAGTTGGCCTGTGCACCTTTATGTTCAATTATAAGTTTATTACCATTTGACGTTTGATTTGGGGGCTCATCTGAATTTGCATTTTGAGTAGTTGAAGGAGAAGAGGTATTAGAAGAATAATCTTGCGAACGATTTAATGAAGATATAGCGGATGATCCATAGTTCACCAAACGTGATTTATTAGAATTATTCCTTAAATCGGCTTTCGCTTTACGTTTAGCCATTGCACGCATACGACGACTTATTACAGGAGTAGTAGAAGAAGGATTTGAATTTGAATCTGGATTTAAAATATTAGTTGAATCTGAAGGTGATATAGGAATTTCATTATCTTCAGATTTAACTTTACCATTGTAAGATTCTGATTTAACAAGATTTGTTTCTATTTTTACTTTTGTATCAATATTCGGATTAGTTAATGAATATGGTTCTGATTTTATAGTTGGAGTTGTTTCTGAACTTGAATTTACTGAAGGTACCATTAAATCAGCAGCAGTTAAAATATCATCTTCCATATATTCACTACCTAGTCCAAGCTTTGAAGCTATATTTCTTTTTTGAAATTTAATTCTTTCTGTGGGAGTCATATCATTATAATTAAAATCAAAATCTGCACCTTTACTTCCTAAAAGTTTTTTACCTTTTGTAAGTACAGAATTTAAGTCGAATTTTTCAAAAGACAGTAAATTTTGTGATAATAAATCAAAATTACGGTCATCATCAGAAGCAGCAAGTGACGGAGTACTTGCATTTGAAATATCTATAGAATCGGATTGTTCCTTTTTAACAAGAGACTTGTTATTATTATTATTATTATGATTATTATTATTATTGTTGTTGTTGTTGTTATTACTATCATCATCATTCGCAATAGTAGTATCGTCAGCTTGATACCAAGGATCAGCATTAGCTACAATCCCACCTAATGCTTTAATTGCTGCTGAACGAGTATCCCATTTTTTAGATTTTAAATATGGAGCAACACGATTTAATAAATTGAATAAATCATCAGGATGATCTTTTTGTATATCAGCTAATTGTTGTGCAGCGGTATTTTTGACAAAAGAAGACGACCCAGTGTCTAGCAACTGTACTAGTCGGTCTAATCTTGACATCAGATAAAATTATTGACGCGACAAGATGAAAAAAATCTAATAAAAAGAAACCCGATTAAACTGTATTCATAACAAAGACAAAAAAATTGTTTAATAGTTAGCTGGTATAAATAATAGTAGCAAATACTACAATTGTTTTCTTTTATGTATATAGTATTAAATATCCCTAATATTTTATTTGTTTACAATGACCCTGTATTATACTCTATAATTCCTGTATAATTTTCCAATATGATTTTCCTATATAATTTTCCAATATGATTTTCCTATATAATTTTCCTATATAATTTTCCTATATAATTTTCCTATATAATTTTCCTATATAATTTTCCTATACAATTTCCCTATACAATTCTCCTATATAATTGCCCTATATAATTGCCCTATACAATTTCAAATTTCCCTATATTAAAACTTAATAGCAACGAAAATAAAATTACTTCAACCTTGAAAAAAACTGGAAAAACTAATAATTCCATCAGTCTCTTTTTATATTAATTCGTTGCATAGTAATTTTCGCATCTTAGATAAAAATATTTGTTGTTAGGGAATAAATTATATCATGATTGTATCTACCGTATTAAAATATTTTTGGTATAAAATTTACTTAGTAATAATATAGATTTTGTCTACAAATTAAAGTAAACCCTAACTTTAATTCATAATTTTTAATATTTTTTTATTTTTCCCTCTCTTTTATCCGGAAAATAAAAAAAAAAAAGGAAATACCCTAGAAACCGCAATCCATTTGAATTTTACCTTATAATAAATTATTTTGTTCCAGTGTAAATGTTTAAAAAATTATTTTATTTTTATTATTTTTTTTTTACCCTGTTTACATCATTGAATTTTATATAGTAATTACCCTGTTGTTATATAAAACAAATTTATAATTTATAAATAATTATTGTTTCTATAGAAATTGAATTTTTTTCGTATTAGAGAAATTTCACCAGGGGATATTAACAATGGATTAGTAGCCAAAGAATAATATCGTCATTGTATTTATTTTTATTATTATATTTTATACTGTATTATTATTACTGTACTTTTTATATTATACTATATTATACTATATTATACTTTTTATATTATATTATTATTATACTATATTATACTGTATTATTATACTATATTATTATACTATATTATTATACTATTATTATACTATTATTATACTATATTATTATACTATATTATACTGTATTATTATACTGTATTATTATACTATATTATTATACTATATTATACTATATTATTATTATTACTAGTACTTTTTATTATTACATTATTTTTACAGTCGGACAAACCATTTAGACAAAAACTCATATAACTAAGTAATGAATAATACATAGTAAAAATACAATAAACACATAAACACATAAACACATAAACACATAAACACATAAACACATAAACACATAAACACATAAACACATAAACACAAAAGTATTAAATCTAATCAACGTTAATCTGCAATATAAATAAACCTTGGATACATTTGAAACATAATATATTTTAATATCGTAAACGTAAACCATTCAAATTGTAGAATTGTAAACTTGTAAACTTGTAGAATTGTAAAAATCATAACAATTCGTACCTTCCTAAAATACGTTCGTAATTGTATGGATGATCTCATACTCGCGATATACTTTTTGTAACCATTTCATAATATTATTTCTATCTACTAGAAATGACACATCCTGAAGTAGCTATTAGAGGGCAAAAATTTTTATCTTTGTATTCTAAACAATCAGCCTTATGGAAATATTCTTCTGCTACTGTAATTTATTTAACCACCTGTTGGGCAAGAAGTATTTTAAGCTTATATAAAGTAAATCTACATAATTCTGAAAATCTTCTTCATGCTTTAGATCTTAGTAGTAAACAAAAACGTGGTTTGATCACAGGTAATTTTTACACCGGTTTTATTTATTAATTATAATACTAACAATCTATCTAAAATGTATTATTTCATATATGTATATGTTAACTTAATTGATTTCAGTTTCAAATCACATTTCTGTGTAGGTTTTTATAATCTTTTCAAATGCTATCTTTTTCACTACTTTACTAAAGCTTTAATTTTTTAATAGATTTGATGACCCTTTTATGTGGACTTTTATGTCAACTAATACACCTTCAAAACTAAGATGGATTCTTGCTGCAGAAGATATATGTTTTAAAAATAGGTACTTAAATATATTCATATAAATAAATAAATATATATACCATACAAAATTTAAACGTCGACTAACCAACGGCAGATTCACCTCTTCCTTTTTTTATAGAGGAAACACCCTCTCAACAAAAAGATTCGGTGCTGGCCCTTTTCAACCATCTGTTGATGCATCCATTTATATGCTTTCAACCCCTGGTCCTTATAAAAGTACACTAAAACAATCTAATATCACTAAATCAAATACTCAAATATTTCCCGGAGTTAATCAACCTGGATGGGTTCACGTATTTCCTGAAGGAAAGGTTCATCAAACAAATGATTATTCTATGAGATACTTTCATTGGGGTATCTCAAGAATGGTTCTTGAAACTAATAATCCACCTATAATATTGCCTATTTTTCATACGGGTTTAGATAAATCAATGCCTGAAGATAGATCTTGGCCAAGATTTATTCCAAGAAATTTTGGTTCTGACTTAAACTTTTATTTTGGCTCTCCTTTGCCTGATGATACTTTTGATAATGAAAGGCTCTCCTGGGAAAAACAGATATACTCACAAAGCAATAATAGCGAAAATAATTTTAATAATAATATATCGAGTAAAGATTCAACACATGCTGACATTTCAGACTTAAATGATGAATTAAAATGGGGTCAAAAATCTTGTCAATTACGAAGTAATGTAGCTTTAAAACTCAGATCTTTTGTGGATGACTTGCGAATATCTAATGGGTTCCCGCCTCAAAGTCCTTCTTATGCTTTACCGGAATATTGGACGAAACACAAAGAAACAAACGGAAAGACACTGTAAAAAGCAATAATTAAAAACAAAAATTAAAAAAAAAAAAACTAATTTTATCTCATTGTATGTGAATTCTCATACAGAGATTCGCGTTAAAATTATTTTTTATGTACATTACCGAATTAAAATAAAATATAAAATAAATAAAACAATTAACCCATTATATTTCCTTATATCGAAGTCTTTAAAAAAAAAAAAAAAACTATAAAAAATCATTCAATTACCATTAAAATTACAACACATATAATACATCCAGTAGTCTTATTATACTAAGAATAAGATTTTGAAAAATATTTGTCTATTCACTTAGAAGAAACATCTTTCAATTTATGTTAATTAATTCATTATAGATTTTCTATTGGCAACTCCAATATGCGTAGAGTTTACTTTTGTCGCAAATCTTAAAGAGTTGATTGTCTCATTCAAACTAGATTTAAGCGGTGAAATATTAACAAACATCAGTGTTTTGGAATTCCCACTTAATGAATATTGTAATAGATACGTTAATTTAGAATTTCGGTATGGAACATGAAATTTATCTTTATCTTTAGAGTTTCCTAGCGCACAAATAACATCACCCAAGCAACTAAGACTTTTGTTTATAGCTTGCGTTTCTCGTAGCCTATCTCCTAAAACTTGTGTATTATTCAGTCTTTCAGATCCAGCCAGATCAACTAAGTTTAATACACCGTTACATTTCTCACCAGTAATTGAATTCTTTCCTTCCAAATCAAGAATAAATATTGAGTGTGATCGAGATGACCTTTGGTTAGCTTGTGTTGCTGCAACAGACCTATTACTTGATGCTTTTAAAAGCATATTCTTTACCAACTCTGGTGATGTTAGTTTAATTGTGTTAAGCTCGGTTACTATTGTTTTCATTGCCTTGTGATCATGTCGAATTTCATGTTTCTTTTTGTCAATTTCATCAGAATTTCCTAGTAAATCATTTATATGTTCATTATAAATTTCTAAAAACTGACCATTTAATTCATATTCCCAACCTTGTTCTCTTAATCTTACTGTTGATTCAAAAATTTGATTAACAGCTCTTGGTATCATACCATCATCGGAAAGCATTGTGTAGGTTTTACCAGAACCTGTCTGTCCATATGCGAAAATGCATACGTTATAGCCATCTATAGCACTTTGTACTAGTTGAGATATTTCATCAAAGACTTCACTATTCACA
Organism: Botryozyma nematodophila; assembly: GCA_030579355.1. Taxonomy (NCBI): domain Eukaryota; kingdom Fungi; phylum Ascomycota; class Trigonopsidomycetes; order Trigonopsidales; family Trigonopsidaceae; genus Botryozyma; species Botryozyma nematodophila. The sequence goes on along the minus strand of JAKTQT010000455.1, from coordinate 2,495 downwards.
GCTTTAGGAGGGAAAACGTGATCAAATGAAAAACTATTTGTCTTTTGAGTAGTTTTTCCCATGCAATTTTCCATAACTTGGTTTTGTATTTCAATAACGTTACTATAATCTCCTTGATCAGGAAATGAAATAAGAGCACAATCTGTATCTTTTTCCCCTGGACTTAGTGGCTTTACTCTACAATAAACTCTAATATTTCCTTTTAATTCTTGAATCTGATTATGTAATTTCCTTCTTAGTGTTTCCTCTTTTAATAATCTAGCGCAGGCATACTCTTTTTCATTTTGAAAATCCAAATTAGATTTTTTCATGTTTGCAACTAAATTATTCTTAGAAATTATTTCATTTTCTAATTCACTTATACGAACCTTGTAAGATTGGAAAGCAGCCTCTAATGAAGCAGTGGTTGCACTTTGTGATTCTATAGTAATTTTTAATTTAGAATTTAACTCCTTGGCTGCACTGAGTTCAGCGATAGTGTCATTTAATTGAGAAGTTATTTTTTTAATATCCTCATTTTTTTGTGAAATTTCAGTGCCTATTTTCAAAATCTCTATTTTGTGAATTTCTGCTAAATTTTTTAATTTAGATTCTTTTTCAACAGATTTAGCTTCGTATTCAGAAATTTTTCCCTCGTATTCTTGCTTCATTTTATCTATTGCTGTATTATGTTGTATTTTAATTGCAGAAATGTCATTATTGTGTGAAGATTTTAAATCACGAATTTGAAATTCATGTTTTTCAATTAAGTCATTCATTTCATTTTTATGTTTTTTTATTAAATCATCTATTTGGTCTTTATGTTTTTGTTTTTCTGATTCTAATTCCTTTTTATTAGCCTCTCTTTGAGAATCTAATTGTTGTGCAATGGTTTCAGAAAGAGACCGTATATTTCTTTCATACTCCTGTGCTAAATCAGCTTTTTCTTGGTTTAATTTTGTAGCGATATTCGAAATTTCACTTTTATTTCCTTCTTTGACTTTATGAAGTTGAATGTCATGTTCCTGCGCTAGTTTTTTCATTTCCTCTACATGTAAATTTTGCATTTCTCTAATACGGTCTTCTTGTAGCATATCTAATTCTCTAATTTTTCTTTTCGATTCTAAGGATAATTCTTCATATTTAAATTTTGATTCTCTTTTAACGTCATCCAATTCATTTTTATGTTTTCTTTTTTCATCATCTATGTCATTTTTTAAATTTTGAAATTGAGATTGAAGACTTAATAAGTTTTCATCAGATTGTCTTTTAGCAGCTTCAAGAGATAATTTTTCTGATTCCAAGGTGATTAGTCTCATATTAATTGCTTCTAAATCTTTATTTGTTGTATTTGTCTCACCATCTAATGTTCCTAATTTATCTTTAAGTTCAAGGAAAAATTGTTCCATATCATTTACTCGACCAGCTATATCCCATTGTGGTCTATAATCATCACTATCATCTGATGAAGAGTCATGTTTTTGTTTAGAAAAAGTGTTTATAGAATTTGAAGAAGCGGTTGAACTAACACTATTTGGTCTTGTGATTTTTTTTCTAGGATTTGCAAAAGAGCAAAGTTGTGAAGAAGTTGATGAAGATCTACTAATAGATGAAATAGTTGAGGATGGCATTTTATGTTTTGAATTTAAAAGATTTGAGTTAATATTTGTACTATGTGTATTGTTAATATTATTAATATTGTTAATATTTTTTGAATTTTGTTTAGATAAGAGTAAATTTTGTCTCGAACCAGGGCGGGAAGAAATATTTGCACTTCTTTTTGCTGGAGTAGAAAGTGTTGTTGAGCTACAAAGTGATTTTTGTTGTTGTTGCTGTGGCTGTAGCTGTGGTTGTGGTTGCCCATTTAAATTATTATTAGACAATGGTGGAATTCTACGAACTCTTTGTCCAGGGTGTGGTATATTCGAATTACCCTTAGTCATTTCCTCCAAAGGAGCACTAATAGTAGTAGCTTTTGCAATATTAGATGGAGGTTTCATAGGCAAAGGTATTCTTGATATGGGTGCTCTAATAGAACCTGACCCATTAACTGTTGACGGAGGAACATTTTCTGAGTTCATATTAGCTCAATATTAAATATAAGTAAATATTTAGATGATTAAATAATTTTTCTCCTATAAAAATCGTTAAAAATAAATAAATTAATAAAAAAATAGATACATAAATAAAAAATGAATTAATTAATTCTATTGTTTCTTATATAATAGAAAAACAATAATAAAAATATTTTCGCCACTAATAGAAGAATTTTATAAATTAGTTAAATATAGTGTAAAAAAATATTAAAATTAAGAAAAATAAAAAGTAAACAAAAAAAAAAAAAATCCCAAACAAACAATTAAATGCTATAAAATTTAATATACTATTAGGCTCTCAATGTTTCCAATATTTTTAATTTTTAATTTTTAATTTTTAATTTTTCTTTCTTTTCTTTTTGTTTGGTTTTGTTGTGTTTTGTTTTGGTTTATTAATATTTGCATCTTTTTTCTTTTTTT
>JAKTQT010000451.1:0-15998 GCA_030579355.1 Botryozyma nematodophila | reverse complement strand
ATTTTACTACAGTAAATTCAACTACAAAAATAAACATCTTCCATAGAAAAATAAATTGAGTTTCATTAATGGTTAGCTAAATTTTATGGATGAACTTAAAGTAAACTTTAATTATTTATTTCTTTTTGTTATTTATTTCTAGTTCTAGTAGGAAAAAATATTTTGTTTTTATTTTATTAAATTACATAATTATTTACTAAGAGTTGCGAGTACAAGTGCTACAGTTATGGCCAAAGCAACCACAGGCACCGCATCTACGATGCATTGGTTTTGGGTCTACAATTTCTGCAGCTGTTGGATTTCGTTTGGTAGATGAAGACGGTCTTCCACGTGACTGAATTATGCTTGGTTGCTGAATAATTGGGATATTACCCTCCAATAAATATTTTATTTTATGCTTGCAAGGAAGATCAAAAATATTATTTATAGAGCAAAAACATACATTACCTACATGTGAAGGATAATTTTGTACCATTTTATATTCATCTAGTACCTAAAAAACAAAAAAACAAAAAAAGAAAAAATTATTAGTAAAAACAATCATGACCATAGTACATAACTTTAGTAAAAAAAAAAGAAAAGAATTAATTTTGTAGACTTACCTTCAAAGATGCAAAATTTGAAATCTTATTGTTTGTTTCAGAAAAAAACTTGTGTTGTGGTAAATATCGTTTTTTTATTTTTTTGCTCTTCAATTAATAAAAAATCCTCTTTTAATTGATGTTGTACCACATTATTCAGCTGCACGAAAACTGTATTTAAATTTAGTGTAGATACCTCAATTAATTTTTTTATTGAGGCATGGGCTCCTTCTACGCGAGAAGTAGTTGATGAACCAAAATGCTTGACTCGTGATGTCCAAGCGCAAGCCCATCTTTTCTTCATACTAATCCAGTTACCCTCTAAGTATTTGATAATTTTTTCGCCATTTTCCCACGTATTTCGTAGACTTTCCCATGCACTTGTAAACTCGTGCTCAGTTTTACTTTAAATAATATTTTGCCACTTCGTATTAAAAGATGTCCATCGCTCATCAGATATTCCTGGCTTGCATTTGGCTAATATATTTTGATTGACATGCCAAATGCAAAGTAAATGAGTTGCAGTAGGAAATATAGATGAAATAGCATTCATAAATGCTTTATTTTTATCTGTCACGTAAACAGATATTGATCGTTCTTCCGTAAATGTGCTTTTTAAGCATTCAAATGCCCATTTGTAATCCATCTCATTTTCAGACTTCATAAAACAAAATCCGATTATAAATGTCTTATTTGTGCATGAAATGCCAATCAATACTAACAATGGCATGCCATATTTATTGGTCTTGTAGGTGCAATCATCTAAGACCACTTTGGAATGTAAGTAGAATTTACTTATCATATCCATATGACTGAAGTAAAAATGGATGATTCGATTTTGATCATCCACCTGGACTCTAGTAATCCATTTATTATTTTCCATTAGTAGATCGTAGAGATACTCCATAGGAGTTTTATTTCCCAGCTTATTCCGTACAAATTGGGCTTTGTAACTGTATACAGTTTGCGAAGAGAGTTTACGCAAAGGATATTTTTCTTGTAAAACACTTTCAACCCTTCTGGGTTTACATCCACTTTTAGATAAAGTTTCCAGTATATCCTTTTGTTACTCATTTAGAATTTGTTTTTTTCCAAACAAGTGCTTACCCCAATCAAGCGGATAATTATGATATGGATTAGTGATGACGAGTGTCCATCCTTCATACGTTGAACGAGAAGTAAGTCTAAATGGGCAATCACAAAGCCTAGTACCGCTACGTCTCGTATGCTCACTAGGCTCTACTTGTGTTCTATTTATGTATGCTCCTCCAATACACATTTGTATCTGATCTTCGTCTTTTCTGATTTGTGGATGACTATATTTTCTTGGAATGCTGCATTCCATTCAAGTATGTATTTTTTTAGGGAATTGATAATGCAACCCTCCATTTTTACTAGTTTTACCCCGTGCAAGGGTTTTATCCGAAAACGGAATTACTCTTTAAAGTAATATTTTACATGTTGGGTTTTTATTTTCCCAAACAAATTTGCAACACTAATTAATCAAAATAATTTCTTATTTGCTATTTATTTCCTATTATAGTAATTATATACACATAAAAAAAATGTTTCTTGAGCAGTAAATGTCTTTTAGTAGAAAAAGGTTTCATCAAGTAATATTGAATGGACTGAATGAATATGTTATAAAAATAAATATATTAAAATAAGTATATTCAGATATCATTGAAAATATATAAAAAAAATGGATTTTTCAATTGAAAACAATATTACTGAATCATGTTCTAATTCTACATTTTCTTCTTCAAACTACAATGTTGCTTCTACCGCTACTGTCATTGGTTCGCCATCTACTAGTAATCCTCGCTCCAATACCTTCAACCCTTATTATAATTCTCTTAATGAAAATTCTAGTCATTTAATTTCAACCCCCACTTTTGCTGGTCTAACATCTGGTATTGTTCCTATTTCTAATAAACTTGGTTCTTCCTCGACCAGTTTTGATCTTACCCATAATTCTTTAAATCTCTCTAGGACTCCCACTTTTACTAGTTTTTTATCTACTATTAATTCTCGTTCTGCTACTACTCTTACTTTTGCTTTTGATTCTGCTTCCTCTACTATTAATTCTAATTCTACGATTGGTTCTTCTTCCTCTTCTCTTGGTTCTTCTTCTACTATCAATCCAAATTCTGTTGGTTCTACTTTTGCTGCTCCTTCTACTTCTACTTTTGCTGCTACTCGTATTTATGCTGTTACTCCTTCTTCTACTATGAATCCTAATTCTACGATTGGTTTTTCTTTTTCTACGATTGGTTCTCCTTCCTCTTCTCTTGGTTCTTATTCTGCTATTAATCCTAATTCTGTTGGTTCTACTCTTGGTTCTTCTTCCTCTACTATTAATTTTAATTCTACGATTGGTTCTTCTACTATTAATTCTTCTGTATATAGTTTAAATAATAATTTTAATAATACAAATATAAATTATGATTTAAATGCATCAAGTAGTAATAATAGAATATATTTTGATTCTTTGAATTCAATTGAAAAATACATAAACGAGTGGGGAAATAAATACAAAGAATATATTGTGAAATACAAATCGGAACCCAATAGAGTACGATTTAAATGTATTCTTGGTGGAAAATACATAAACCGTACATCAGTAGATCCTGCTGACCATATAAGGAAAAGCAGTACCCGTCTTATTGACTGCCCATATCGTGTTACCGCAAGAAAATCTGAAGATAGATGGGCACTTTATGTTACCAATCCTAGCCACTCTCACGGTTCTTTTAATAATATATCTACTTTGCCCTTAACAAAAGTTGAATAATGAATCAAAAGAGATAATTAAAGATTTATTTCAAGCTGGATGCAAACCAAGAAGGATTGCATCTGTTTTACGAAATAAAAATTTAGAGTCAGTTATATCCTTTAGAACTATCTACAATTACAGGAGTAAAATTTTACCAGAAGAATTAAAAGGTAAAACACAAATATAATTTCTTTATGATTTATTAAATAGTAGTAGTACATGGAATACATAAGTAAAAGTAAATAGTAGAAATGAAGTAAAAAACTTATATTTAAGCCATAAAGAGGCAATATTAAAAGCAAACACATATTACAGAGTACTTTTAGGAGACTGTACGTATAAAACCAATAAATATGGTATGCCATTACTGGTCATAATAGCAATATCATGTACAGGCAAAAGTTTTATAGTATGCCTCTGTTTCCTAAAAGCAGAGACCCAATCTAATTATGAATGGGCATTAAATTGCTTACGTAATGATATGGGACAAGGTCTTGAACCAACAGTATTTGCTACTGATCGAGAGATGGCCTTCATCAATGCAATAGCTCGAAAGTATCCTTCAACTACTCACATTTTATGTATATGGCATATAAATAAGAATGTACTTGCCAGGTGTAAAAATATATTAAAAGAAAATTGGTCTGCGTTTAATCAAGAGTGGATGGATGTTGTGTATTCTTCTACGCGAGATGAATTTACTGAAAAATGGGAAAATTTTAAACTAAAATGGAGCGAAGAAGAAGATGTTTTACAATATTTAGAAGATACTTGGATAAGAATAAAAGAAAAGTGGGTGTATGCTTGGACGGTAAACATCCGTCATTATGGATGTACATCCACTTCGAGGGTTGAGGGTATGCAAGCTTCCATTAAGAAGTTTATAGAGGTTTCTACACATAACCTGACAACCGCATTTCGGTAACTAAATGAGGTAGTAAGTCATCAGCTTAATGAAGACCTATTACTAATCCAACACCAAAAAATTTATAAGGCTCATCGACTTCAAATACCCTTTCTTGATGAAATTAATAACCGGGTATCGGAGCTTGCCGTTTCTATGGTAAGTGCTTTTTTTTTGTTATTCAGAAAACTCTGTATTTACGAGAAAACTTTATATGTCAAAGCTACTAACAAATGCATTTAGATTTTTGATGAGTAGAAAAAAATAAAAAATTATCCTGGGTTCATTCCAAATGATTGTACATGCAAAGCAAAAGCTTATAGACTACCTTGTCAACATATTCTCAAAGACTTTATTGAAAGTTGTCCAGATGAAAAACTTCATTTAAGTTTTGTTGATGAGCAGTGGTTGCTTGACCCTGAACCGGTTGTGGTTGAACAAACTGATACTAGGACAACTGTTTCTATGGATACTAAATTAGACTTACTGAAGGAAAAATATCGAAATTTTCATGCGTCTCAACAGGCCCTTTTTGAAGAAATGATCGATTCTTGCTTGCAGGGTAATATACCAATAATTCAGCAACCAGCAGCCGTAAGGTCACGTGGAAGCCCGTCTTCTTCTACTCGTAGAATACCTACTGCAGCAGAACGGGTTGAAGGCCAATTGAGACAAGTGAGATGCGGTATGTGTGGTCGTTTTGGACACAATCGTTCTACATGCTCAGTGAATCAATCATAAGAATTTTTGGTAAAAAACATTTTTTTTATGTATATAATTATTATAATAGGAAATAAATAACAAATAAGAAATTATTTTGCTTAATTAGTGTTGTAAGTTTTTTTGGGAAAATAAAAACCCAACATGTAAAATATTACTGTAAAGAGTAATTCCGTTTTCGGATAAAACCCTTGCACGAGGTAAAACTAGTAAAAATGGAGGGTTGCATTATCAATTCCCATTCTTTTAATTTATGTATATTCGTAAATAAATGTTTGTTTATTTTATGTACATCTACAGATTCTACAAGATTAATATCAGATAAATCAAAGCGTATATTATTACTATGTAGAGATTCAGTAGGAACACGATTACTAGTAGATGAATGTATAGCATGACCGAAAGTAGTAGTGGATGAACTAGCAACAGGAACATTAGTTGCAGTAGTAGATGGATTAGCAACAGTAACATTAGTAGTAGTAGGTGAATAAACAGCAGGAACATTAGTGATAGTAGGTGGATAAGTAACAGGAACATTAGCGATAGTAGAAGTATTGGTAACAGGAACATTCATGGTAGTAGGTGGATAAACAGCAGGAACATTAGTGGTAGTAGTACGTGGATAAACAGCAGGAAAATTAGTGGTAGTAGTAGGTGGATATGCACCATATACATTATTAGTAGGTGACGACATAGTAGTAACAGTATTAATGGTTTAAACCAAAAAAAATATTAATAAAATAATATTGGTGTGTAGAGCAAAGAAAAAACTTAATTAAAAAAATTATTAGTGTATGAATCGATAGAAACTTAACTTAATGAAAAACAGATAAATAAACAATGCAATTCAATGGAAAAGAAACACATAATTTACTATGTGTAAAGCAAACGAAAAACCTTTGTCTATAGAACAGGGTTTGATAGAATTATACTAAAGCATTCTCCCTACTAAAACAAGAAATAAATAACAGAGAAATATATAATTAAAGTTTACTAATATTTAAAAAACTATAGCAACCAAAATATCCTATTTTTAAAATAAATATTTAAATAAGTTAGATCAATTTTTAAAACCCTTCTCGGGGGGTGAAAACTATCAAAACTGGGGGGTCGCATTATAAATTTCCTTGTTTTTAATTATATTACTTCTCTAAAAATGAAAAACAAAAGTCTCACATGGATAACATCAATGCATATAATATAAAATAATATTATTTTATAAACCCTTATATAACTTCCCTTTTAAGATTTATTACAGTTTTGTAATTTGTTACTAACAATTGCTCAAATGTTGCTTATATAATCACAGTATTTTAATTACTATAGCACCAGATAGAAGTCCCTAATGGTTTTCTTACTAAACCCAAAATGTATTATTATGTAGTACGAAAATTGAATAAATACAATGTATTACAATTTAGTTAAAATATATTACGTAATAAATTGCCCTAAATAAAAGTTACCTGGCATTGTCTAATTGCAGATTTTTAAATTTTGGTGTGTATTGTGCAAGTGTGCAACTTTTATGGGAAAAGGGTCGGTGGACGGGTTTGGTGTGCAATTAGACAGCGGTTACTGTATATATTATTATTGGAAAGTGATATCTACACCCTGTTTGAAATTGTTAGGAAATTATCGTTGCCTAGCAAATCCATTTACAGTCACATTATGTAAGTATATTCTATGATATCTGACGCAGAGACGCAGTAGAAAAGACTTTAAATAAATTATATATAGAGAAAATAGTAACATCTAATAGAAAAAAAAAATAAGTTTATTTTAGCAAAAATATTAATAAATAAAATATATATATTGATATTCATAACACAATACCTATATATATTTTCTAATTACTAATATTTTATTCATAATGTTAATAACGTAACAGAAATAATAATGATTTTCATAGTAACCACAATTATCCACCTAATCATCATTCATCACGGCTCAAGTGATCAATCAATATGACCACATCTTAGACAAATATCACAACATCTTCTACACGTGGAATGACGTGCACATACAAATATGCCTCACATCATATAAGAAAAATCTGCTTCTCCTGAATATAAATAGACACGCTCCTTCCGTACTTGTAGTTTTAGTTTAAGTAGTTAATCTTAATATATTAATTAAACAATATTACACCTATTTACGATCATGCAACCTGTTGTCCTTATTTACATGTATTTACAATTGTTAAATTGATATTGTTGTTACCAGTATTTACGTGTAGTTACGGAACAAGATAATTGTGCTATATTATATTTTCATTATATACTAAAACAAAACCATTACTCTTAACCTCGTTGTCTTTGTAAGATTAATTACTACCGTATATTTATATTCCTCCAATATTGTTTTCCCCTCTTTTTATATTATTAACAATCTTTTACTCCTCTTTTGTTTTACATAATATCCAAGCTCCTCCCCTCTTTTTGCCATACAATTATTACCGAATTGATCTCGGTAAATAAAGTAACCCTACAGGCCAAGTTTTCTCTCATTTCATTATTATATTTATAAAATTACCCTGCCGTATTGTTACCCTACCATCGTAACGCTTTAGTGTATCAGGTGTGGGCTTGTTATTATTATTGTAGTTGCCCACAGACTCCCCCTGGGGAACTTCGTAGTTATCCGAAGTTGTTAGCCTTTTTTTAAATAGTTTAAGTTGGTTTTGTGGAAATGTCCGATTTAATACTGTTCCATTTAATTCTTCCAGAGTGTATACCGTGTGGAGGACTTTATTTATTCTGTATGGACCTGCCCATCTAGGAAATATTTTTTTGTTTGTGCGTTTATTCCGCATCGCATCCCATAGTAGTACCAGATCTCCTTCTTTCATTTTATTTATTGTGATCTTATGAGATTTATTAAATATTTCATTTTGTTTTTCTCTAGTATTCTTAGTAGTAATAAATGCTTCCTCACTTATTAGGTCTCGAAGTTGAATTTGTTGGGCTCGAAAGGTTATTAATTCATCATCAGTCAACTTTTCACGGTTATTAAAAGGCCAAAATTCAATTATTCGGTCTAAAGTAGTGTATCCTTGAAAGCCATATATTAAGTACATTGGTGAATATCCAGTCGTTCTTCGAGTTACTGATCTTTCGGCTAATAAAACAGTGCTAAGATTTTCTACCCAATTTATTCCCATTTTCATTAAGGTGCTTACAATGGGTTGATGCCCACGTTCTATCATGCCATTGGCCATTGGGTGGTATGCGCTTGTAGTAATATGCTTGATGTTATACTCATCACATAATGTTTTAATTATACCATTTGAAAATTCACGACCACCATCCGTTTTAAGTGTTTCAAAGCATCCAAAGCGACAAATAAAATTGGTGTATAAGAATTTTGCCACAGCCAATCCTGATAGTTCGGAAAGTGAACAAGCTTCTGGCATCCTGAAAATTCATCACGAGCTATTATTAGATACGTTTTCCCTTCAAATTCTGGCATATATACTGTGTCAATAGTTATTGTTCGGAATAATTCATGTGGGAAAAGTGAGTTTAGAGGCCCAATGTTTTTGTGTCCAATATTGAATTTTTGGCAGTCTTCACATGTTTCATTATGATATTTGACTATTTTATTTAGATATGGTATAAAATAGCGTATATCTATCATGCTTAAAACATATTTAAGTGATCTGTGTCCCATGTTTTCGTGGTAGAAATGCAAAATTTTTTCGATCTCATCTATTTTTAAAATTACTTTCTTGGGTGGAGAACCATTTTTATACAAACCATCTTCAGATATGAAAAATTTATGTGCAATAAATCTAAAGTTTTTATGGTTTTTATATTTTTCTGGGATTTTTAGAGTTTTTAGGTAGTTAATAATATCAATATAAAGAACTTTTTTGTATTCATATAGCACTTTTCCGATTAGTTTGCAGCACTGTTTCATATTCTTTAGTATTATTGCTTTTTGTAATATTATAAATCCTAGAAAGCGTATCTGGAATTATATTTTCGTTTCCATTTATATGTTTAATTTCGTAATTGAAACAATTTAGATAATTCAACCATCGTAAGATTCTTCTGTCAGGAGCTTGAAAATGGTTATTAGAGGCTAATGTTTTTACTACAGCTTGGCTGTCACACAGTATAGTAAATTTTTGTCCTTCTAAATAAAATCTAAATTGCTCACACGCTTTTACAATAGCGTATAATTCTTTTTGATAAATACTATAATTATATTCTGAGTTTCTAAATAATCCAGAGGCACATCGTACTCTATATTTTTCTTCAGTATTATTCTGACTTTTTCTGCATTCTAATAGTGCTCCCCAAGCTTTTTCAGATGCGTCTGTAGATAAGACTATTTCATAAGTATCTTTTATACTTGTAAGTGACGGGGCATTTTTGATTTTATCTTTTAATTGGTTAAATTGTTTTAGATCCTTTTCATTCCAATTTAGCTCATTTGGATTGTCTTTTTTCAGTTTTTCGTATAGAATAGCTGCAGTATTTGCGAAGTCTGCTATGAACATTCTATAATAGTTTGCAACTCCTAGAAATTGTCTTAACTGTTTCTTGTTTTTAGGAATTGGAAAATTATCTAAAATAGTAATTTGTCGGGGACATGGGAATCGTGCACCATTTTTAATAACAAATCCTAAGAATTCTGCCTCAGTACAAGCAAGAGAAAGTTTTTCTGCGTTTAATTTTAATCCTGCAGTTTTTAGTGAACATAGTATTTCAATAACGTCATCTAGATGAGCTTTTATTTCCGAACATAATTTATCACACTCTACATACTCTTTGTTTGTTATGTGGTGCGTTGTTTCTGGACCTTTTATACTAATGTCGTCTATAAATATATTTATTTTTGTTAGATATTTTTGCAAAATTTTTGTAATGTATGTTTGAAATTCGGAAACTGCTGTTGCTAAACCTTGAGGAAGGACGGTAAAGTTTAAGATTCCTATAGGTGTATGAATAGCTGTATAGTTCCTGCTATCCTTTGATAAAGGTATTTGAAAATATGCATTAGAGATATCCAATAATGTGAATACTTGACAATTTGTTAAATCTTCCGACATTATATCCGCAGGAGATGGATGGAAGTTTTTCATTTTTAAGACTTTGTTTAGTGGTCTTAAATCCACTAATAGTCTATGATTTTTTCCATCTCTTTTGGGTATGATAAACCATCTATTGGAATACGGTGAGTCTGAGTACTCTACCTGTTTTTCTTCCATCATCTTTTTAAACATTTCTATTGCTATTGTTCTCTTTTTATTTGGTAAAGGAAATGGTTTAAATTTCCAGGGCTCATGTTTTTCAACTTCTAATGATATTTCTATATTTTGCGCTTTTCCCGGCGTGTCACCTTCTAGCATAAACACGTCGTGAAATAAGTAAATCTTCTCTATGAAGTAGTTTGTTTCTGCTTTAGTAAGATTAGTGGTTTTATTTTCAAAAAGTATTGTTGTAATCTTATCTATTCTATGATTTAGTTCCTTTTGTGTAGATACTTTGCGAATTTTTGGAAATTTTTCACTATCGTTTATTGCAATAGTTAAAGGTGTAAAGAATTTGTATTGTTCTTTTGATGTTGGATGATCGAAGTATATATCCACTACTTCTTTATTCCACTGGAAATACAAATGAAAATTGTTCGGGACGATGAAGTTTTGTCCAATTAATATGATATCTATGATAGGATTATCGATAACATAAAACATTATTCCAAAGTTAACGCCAGCTATCTTTATTATTTGTTTTGTGGTTCCTATAATTTGGATGCTTTTTTGTGTATATACTTTTGCTTTATATTCACAAGGCGTAACTTCCATAAACAATTCTTCACAAATATGAAGCGGAATTACTGATATGTTCGCGCCCGTATCAATTTGGGCTTCAGCATGTTTATCTGCTATTTTTATTGGTATGATTATGTCAGGTTCTTCATTCCATGCCGTGCTTAATAATTCAATATTAACCGATTCATCTAATTCCACTTTATTTAATTTTTTCAAATTTTCTGGACCTTGCACCGGTACTTCATGGGTTCTAATTTTTGCTTGAATTTCTTTCTGAAGAGGTTTTGATAACGTAAGTAATTCATTCATAGATATTGATATTTCTTGTTCTAAAAGTTTGTCGGTTATATCTGTAATTTTAGATTGATTTGCAAATAATTTATTTAAACGTTTTGCTTTAGGTTTTATTTTATCAGTCATGTATTCTTCCTCATCTACCTTTTGCGGAGTTTTTTCTGCTATGAGTTCCTTATGACTGTCATTATTTTTCTTCTTACTTTTGTTTCCATCAGTATTATTGATAGAATTGTCACTTTTAGTTTTTATTCTCTTGTAGTTTTCAGAGGTACCAGAATCTCTATTTCTTTTTATTGCAAATACAGAGTTGATTTCTTTTTTCTTTATACTTCGGAGAGATGTTTGATCGAGTGATATGTATTTTATATTTCCTTTATCTTTACTGTTAGACTTAAACCAATTTGTATATCTAGGATTGTCGTATAGTCTTTCAGAGAAATCAATTATGTCTCCATTTGTATCAACGTATCTTCGTTTGGAAACGTCGTAATGAATTATGTTTTTCTCAATTAACGGGCTAATTATCGGACAATCTTTCAGTCTATGTGTTGCTTGTTCTTTGCAGCTAATACATGTTCTTGGTATTTTTTTTGTGAAATGATTATTATTTGTATTATTTTTTTCCATTTTATTTGGGTTATTCATTTTAACCATATTAATATTAAGTTTTTCCAACTGTTTAGTTAATTGATCGATTGCATTACCTTGATTTGGTGTCTGTTTTGTTTCTTGTATGCTATATGGATTTTTAATGCTTTTCTCCTGTTTTTGTTTTCTTATTTCTGCTAAGCTCGGTATTGAATTTGCCATAAAAGACGAAGCATTTAGACTAATTGAAAATTTTTCCCATATAGATGCTTCTTGTTTTATTGTATTTCCACTTCCATTTGTAAGTAAATGCATTACTTCAGGATGTTGGGTGATAGCTATTTTAAATGCTTCTGGGAATTGTTCGTGAAAAAAGACATATATTTCTAACCAGTCAGTAGTATCTGGATAATTTGTAATATGATTTGTAACCATATGTATTAGGTGCTTTATTTTTCGTTCAGCACTATTTGATGATGGTATTTCATTTATCCAGCTTATGAGTTTCGTGATTAATGGAATGTTTTCCTCCTTTGGTAATGTGTCTATTACTAAATTGTATTCATCCCAGTCAAATTTTCCATTCCTATAGTAGTTTTCAAATACTAAATTTAGTTCTAGCTTTAAATATTTGTTACCTTTGTTTTGCAAATGGTTTATTATAATTTCCTCATCAATTTTATATTTTAAGACATGATTTTTGAACGCAATCAAGTAATTGCGTAACGATTTTGGTTCTTCATCATTGAAAGAATTATATTCTTTTAAATTCATTGAACGAGGAGCTGTATAGTTTTGAGTTTTTGCCAATAGTTGAGCGAATTGCTCTTCTGTTAGAGTTATATTCCTACCTTCACTCATGATTATGTTGCTTGTTGATGATTTGTAGAGATACTATATATATTAATTATTTTAAAAGATGATATTAAGAATATTTTATAATTATTAATAAGATCTTTTATCTTGAATTAATATATGTTTTTATTGACTTATCGTGATTTAAATATATTATTTTTAATAGTCTGCTGGTATTGATTGATTTAGTCGTCCACCACTTCTGTTGTCCTTATTTACATGTATTTACAATTGTTAAATTGATATTGTTGTTACCAATATTTACGTGTAGTTACGGAACAAGATAATTGTGCTATTTTATATTTTCATTATACTTTGAGCTTCTATTTTATTGAAGCGTTTTAATAACATAGTACCCACTTTTTCTACTTGATATTTTTCTTGCATTTCTTTTATTAAATTAATATTTTCAATTTTTTTTTGGAGCATTCTAATTAAAACATTTGCTGCTTCTGGTGCTTTTGAAATATAATCTGTTACGTAATAAATAACCGCTTTAGCGTCTTCACTTCCAAAAAAAAATTTTATTTCATTATTGCATCCCAATAAAGCTGCTATTTATTTATTAAAATTGTTCACATATGGATTTAGCCGTTTTAGTATTATAATATTTTTTTTTTTCTTCATAAAATGTTTTTTCGTGTAATGGCCTAGGATATCCAAATCTACAAATGACTGGATTTTTTTTAAAGCATGTACCTCCTGGTTTACATTGATGCATATTAGTGGTTCTTATTATTTCTATGGCTCGTTTATTAATTTTTTGCAAAAAATTTTTTTCCTCATCAATTTTTATTATTTTAGATATTAATTCGTCTGCATCTGAGAGGAAATTTTTTAACCAAATCAATATATGAATATGTAAAGACGCTTTTCCTTGCGTCTCTAAATTTCCATAATATGTATTTATTTCTCCTAATATTCCTCCTTCCAGTAATTCTTTATTAAATAAAGTAATAATTGTTTTAAAGTATTTTGCTGCAGCAAACAGATCTTCCGCGATTGTCTTTGTTCGTTCCCAATAACTTGGAAACTTTTCCCAATTTTGCTTGTCTGTTTCTAAATTAATCTCTTTTCCTGCAATTAGTTGAACTATCGGGTTGTCTATGTCAGCTGGATTTATTGTTAAATATAAACGAGGACATCCGAATTTATAAACTAAACCTTGTAGTTCGCTTCTTCTATTTTTATTTTCTTTAGGAGATCCTGGAATTTAACTGGACATTTAAGACAAATTTTTAACAAGCTTTTTATTTTTGGATCTATATTAGTAAATTTTTTTTTTCCATACATTTTAATGTATTTTCTACATCTTTGATTACAGTTTTATTTATAATTTCTGCGTCCTTTTGAAAACTGGCTTTTGAAATTAGAAGTTTTGTGTGTAAACATGCTTTTCTTCTTTGGATCATGTTATAAGCTAAAAATATAAACAATTTGTGCTTCCTAAAGTTTTCATTTCCTGAAGAAATTAGCAATTTAATATGTCAACTTATTTCTAATTTTTTTTTCTTTCTCTTTCAAAACCACTTATTCCATATGGGTATAATGTGGGCATTAAACCTAGAAATAGATCTGGAATATTGTATTCAGAAATTGGGGATGATCCAATACATCTGTTGTAATATCGCCTATCATTGCAAAAGATGTAAATTCTTTATATTTAATTTCTAAATTTTCTTCATTTTTTTCTTCATCACTATTTCTATTTTCAAAACTTTCATTTTGTTCATTTACACAACTTGATGTGGCTTTTTTATCTGCTTGAATATTTGTATCTAATGTAATACTTTTATACAATATTTCGGGAACAAATTCATCTTCGTATTCATTAAGCTCTGAATCGTCTATGAAAATTTTTTTATATAACTTAATATTCTCTTTTAACCAATTCCGAGCATCAGTAATTTTTTTTTTCTCACTTCTATGATTTTCAAAAATTCATTTTTTTCGGTTATTCCTTTTCCTGCAAAATGAATTTGCATCATTTCACTTAAATCATTTTTTCTTATAATTAATTTATCCACAATTTTTGGATTTTGAATAAAGCTTATTATATTTACTTTTAGAGTGTTGGACATTGTTGGTGTGAGGTAGGGTTTTGATCAGTATTAGTGACTTTTGTTCTTGGTGCCATTGTTGAATGTAGGTTGTGTATGATTGTTTATTATAGTTTAGAGTGTATATATAAATATATCTTATAGTAAATCGTAAAGAATATAATTGTATTATTACAGTTTAAGTCAGAGACTTGATGTCTATTTATATACAATATTTGTTGAGAATTAACTCATATGAGTAAAGGTAAGTCTGTAGATTATGTAGTATAAGTTATGCACGAGTACAATTATGCATGGGTACATGCAGTACATATTTATTCGTAAGATATTAAAAAGAAATATAGTATTCTATCTTTAGTATGGTAGTGGTTACTATGGAGATACATTGTATTCTCTATTTCCAACATAAAGCACTTTGTTTGGCATTAAACACTGGTCCGCTTAATTTTATAATCATACAATGTGCTCTGTATAGACTAATTAATGTTTCTTCCGCAATAGTCATATCTTTTAATTCCTCCGGACATTCTCCAAAGTACAAATTATTTGCTAATGCTTTTTCCGGGATTTCAGGACTTTCTTTCTTTAAATCTCGTAAACATTCTTTACATATGCTGGCTTTTATCTCATTTATTATTCCTTTTTCTGCTATACACAACCCTTCTAATTCTTTATTTATATATTCTTTTTTGTGACAGTGCGTAGGATATTTTAATAACTTTTTATTCGGTATATTCTCAATAAGTATTTCTTCCAATTTTTGAGTATTTTCTTTAATATTACAAACTAAGCATACATATTCTTTAAAGTTTTCATTTTTCATATTTGATACAAAAATTTTTGCCAAACTATATATTTTTTTTTATACTTACTTTAGATACCTTATTTATATTTTTATTTATTCTCTCTTTATTATATTCACTTGATTCAATTTCTTCATTCTTTTTTTTGGAAATATTCCTCCAGTTTGAATTTTCTATTTCTACAGAATTTGAATTTCCTGTATTGTCTTTATGTCGTAAACATTTCTCGGTTGGATTTTTTACCCGATGTCTACAATAATTATATATACATCTATATTGTTTTCTTTGCAAGTTTTTTATATTTGCTGTATTTATTACTCCTGGACTTTCTTTTTCGGCTTCCATTTCAATCATTTTTCTTTCGATATCCATTAATTTTTTTTCTTCTTGCTCAATATATTTTCTTTTTCTTTCTATCTTTTCTAATTCATTTTCGTGTTTCATTTTGATATTTATTAATTTTTCTGTGTATGTTTTGGTTTGTATTTCTTTTTTTCAATATAATTTATTTATTTGCTTGTAAAATTATATTTCCTTTAAGACCCTTTTATCCAGTTATATTTTGAGATGCTTTGTTCTTTTTTTTTTTTTTTTAATTATTTATACTCTTCAATTTTTTTACAATTCATTTTACT
>JAKTQT010000448.1:0-11490 GCA_030579355.1 Botryozyma nematodophila | reverse complement strand
AAAGATACATAGAAATATATTAATCAAATAGAAACCATACTAAACAAAAATTGAATACATAAAAAACGAAAATTAATATAAATCTTAATATATATATACCAAGTACATAGAGATTCAATAATATTCGAAATATATCTTATCATTTAAATCGCGATTTTTTCTTATCGGGTTTAATCAATTTCTTGGCATTGCGGCTAAAGTAAAACGGTAGTTAAAAAAATTAAAAACCGCTTGATAACCGTTGTAATAGCCGAGATTACTTTCCATTTATGATTATTAATATCATCAGCTTAAATAAATATTACACTTTTCAACTCTTTGGATTTCCATATTTAATAGGTATATTTAGCATGAATGAATAATTTCATATTGATTAAATTTAGAAAATTCATATTTAAAATAACTCGTTACTTTATCTAATAAGCCAAACCTACATACAATTAGATAGACTTTAACTAGTATGTATTTTTTATATCACCACTATCAGCAAACTGTATCCCACTTTTGAATTAAATTCATAATGACTTCTTATTTCAACCCAATCTAACTAATTAAATGTAGTTTAAACTAAACCTTTTTCAATCCTAAACATATTCAACATAGTCTATTTCCATTTCTATATATATATATATATATATATATGTCTTTAGATAAAGCATATACACTTAATACTTTTACTTTCTAATTAAACATTTTTACTAATCCCATTTTCCAATTTTCTTTCTTGCTAAAAAAATGCCTTCAATAACTAAATCTGGCAACGCGCCGAAAATTATCGATTTTTCTCCTTTTTATGGTAACGATAAAGCAGCAAAAAAATTTTTAATAGAAAGCGTAAAAACAGCATGTTTAAATGATGGCTTTCTTCAAATTGTCAATCATAATATCCCTAGAGATCTTCAACTAAAGGTATTTGAAGCTTCAAAAGAATTTTTTGCCTTACCATTAGAGAAAAAAGAAAAAATTGGTATGAACACTAATACTTACAACAGAGGATATGAATTATTAAAATCTCAAATACTTGAACCAGGCATATTACCTGAACTAAAAGAAGGAGTTTATTTTGGTAGAGATTTACCTTTAGATCATCCATTTGTAATTCGTGGTATGCTTAATTCAGGACCCAATCTTTGGCCTCAAGATGTTTTAAAACCTAACGTCTTCAAATCAGTAATTACGGACTACTATAATGCTGTCTTAAGTTTAACTTCTCAAATATTTGAAGTCATTGCCGCTGGTCTTGGTCTTGAATTAAATTATTTTGATGATTTAATGAAAGAAGCATCTGCCATTTTGCGTTTACTTCACTATCCACCCCAACCTTCATCAGCAGGAGCTATGCAACGTGGAATAGGAAAACATACGGATTTTGGTATAATCACTTTACTTATGCAAGATCATGTTGGCGGACTACAAGTTCTCGATCGTGATACACAAGAATGGGTTGATGTCAAACCTATAGAAGGAGCTTATGTCGTAAACTTAGGTGACTTAATGCAACGTTGGACAAATGATAAATATATTTCCAATTTTCATAGAGTTATAAACACTTCCGGTCTCGAAAGATTTTCGGTACCTTTTTTTCTTTCAGGGAATCCTGACTATGTAATTAAGTGTCTTCCAGGATGTGAGGATTCTAACGGCACTTCAAAATACCCTCCAGTTGTAGTTGATGAATATGTCAAATTGAAGTATAAAGAGTCTTACGGTAGAAGAATTAATCAAAAATAATTTGAATTAGGTTTTATTTTATGCTTTTGCGTTTTGCTTTTTGGTTCTGGGTTTTGTTCACAGTTTATCGGGAGATACTAATAAGGTTTATATATAATATTACAAAGAAGTATGTAAATATATAGAAATATACAGTCATATACATACTATAATTTTATATTAACACATACCCATCCAATAAATATATACATACGAAATAATTTTAAATATTTAATTGAATGTTCAATAAAAAAATTAGTAAACAATATAAAACCTATGAATGTCAATACTCGGAAATCTGCTTCAAATGAACGATATATTTTCACTTAAGCTTAAAGTACCACGAAAGTACGAAATTTTGAAATAATCATAATAAATAAAACCAGATTTTAATATTTTCATGATTTCCATGGTTTTCTAGGTAAAAAAACTTAATAAATAAATACATACGAAAGCATAGAAACCGAGTTTTAAACTCAGTATTTACAAACATAGATTTAATTATTTAACGTAATTCACAAAGAATTTTATGTGTTGCTAGGAGAAAAATGCTTTTTAAGAAGTTGTCTTCAATCTATATTAGGGTTTAATGTGCTTTACTTTTTGAAATTTTTAAATAAAAAGTTAAGTAAATGTGCCAGATTTTGATTGATTTTGTGCAAACAATGACAAGAAAGTATAAATTGGGCTGGACAAATTTTTTGTTTAGAATTAATTTTTATTTATTTAATTTTTTTGTATTATTTGTATTTGATTCCGCTTGTTTTATACTTAGAAAAAATTATTTGTAGCAGTAAATAGAAAGTTAGAATTTTTTAATATAATACTTTCTTTATTTAAATAAAAAAGAAATAATGCGAAAGCTATTGAGCGGTAAATTTCAAAGTTCATAATGTAAAACTATACGTTGTTCAAATTTGCAATATTTTGTGACTTATTTTGCGCTTTTTTTTGTATAGAAACTGCAATTTATTTGATTTTAATTTATTGCTTCGTATTCATTAAATAAAGTATAAATAAATTTGTAAACACAAACACGTAAATATAACGCACAATTATACTATTTGAACTAGTAAAAAATTAATAAAAAATACATTTTATAAATCTATAATGTCTCTAAACGAAGAGTTAATATCAGCAGATGAAGTTGCTCTTTATGATAGACAAATAAGATTATGGGGACTAGATGCGCAAAATCGAATGCGATCAGCATCTGTCCTTATAGTAGGATTTTCAGCAATTGGAGCTGAAGTTGCAAAAAATTTAGTTTTGTCTGGGATTGGATCTTTAACGGTGTATGATACACATATAATAACACCCCAAGATTTGGGAGGAAATTTTTTTTTTTCGGAGAGTCTCCTATCACAAAATGTAAGTTGTCTGATATTTTACATTTATTTTAAAATACTTAGCTTTGTTTTTTCAAGATAATACGCAAATAATATATTTTATGCTAACTAACTGATATAGAAAGCAAAGGCAGCAAGGGTCCCAGTGCAAGAATTAAACGAAAGAGTAATAGTTAAAGCTATAAGTGAAGAAATTAAAGAGGAAGATTTTAATAGTTTTTTTACGGAATATGATATTGTAGTTGCATGTGATAAACAATACGAAGAACTAGTAAAAATTAATAATGCATGTCGGAGTGATAGTTCAAAATTTACTAAATTTTATGCTGCCTCATCTTTTGGATTATATGGATATGTATTTGCAGATTTAATTCGACATGAATATATTATAGAACGAGAAAAATCGAATGTAGGTGCAAAAATTGGAGCCGAAACCAAGAGCAGATCAGTCATTTCAGTTAGTTATTCAGAAAAACAGCCCAAGATTAAAGAAATAATAACAAAACAAGAAATTTATAAACCAATTAATGATTTAGTTAAAGACTCAATAGGATTTGGAAAAGACCTCCGTGCAAGACAAAAGGTTCGCGTTTCGCCTATTTTACCTTTAGTTCTCGCATCATGGCAGGATAAGACTACGAAAGATGAAATATATGAAATAATTAGGTCTTTGGAGTTGCCGGTGAATATTGTGAGTGATTCATTAATTAATAATTTTATGAAGTGTA
This sequence comes from Botryozyma nematodophila, assembly GCA_030579355.1. Classification (NCBI taxonomy): domain Eukaryota; kingdom Fungi; phylum Ascomycota; class Trigonopsidomycetes; order Trigonopsidales; family Trigonopsidaceae; genus Botryozyma; species Botryozyma nematodophila. The sequence goes on along the minus strand of JAKTQT010000448.1, from coordinate 7,703 downwards.
GAGGGGCGGAAATATCACCAGTGGCTGCTATTTTAGGTGGTGTTATAGCTCAAAATTTACTAAATACTTTATCTAAAAAGGAGCAGCCATTGCAGAATTTACTTGTTTTAGATTGTGATTCAATGACTGCACCGGTTTATTTAGTTTGATATATGTAATTACGTTTAAAGAATTGAATAAATAAAGCATAAATAAAATCTATTGATACAAAACAGAAGCATTCGGACCAGCCTCAAGCAATGAGAAAGAAATATAAAAGAAAATAAAAAATAATAAAGATAAACCAAGAATAAATTAAAAAAAAAAAAAAAAATTAGATAGAAACTAATAGTAAAAAATCATGAAAAACTAAAACCGAAACCTCACCCAAAAATTATCGTAACGTCATTAATATCCATGTGAACAATGAGAATAAAATATAAAAACTAAATCGTGAATTTGGATTCAAGTCTTCTTACTTTGTCTTCTAAAAAAGCTACTCTGCATTCTAAGGATTGCATGTAAACTAATAATTTACCATAATTCCTTTCTGGGTTATTATCGTTATTTTGTGATTGGGTATTTGAAGAAGATTCATTTATATTCTGCACTGATTCAGTTGAGTTAGGTATTTCTGAAGGGTAATCATAAGAGTTAGACTGTATATTTGATTGATATGTATTTTCTATTTGTTTTATATCAGTTTTTAAATTATTTCTGGAAAAATTTTTTTCATTTTTGTTTTTACTATCTGATTTTTCTTCAATATCAATCTCTAAATTTTTTTCATCTATATCAATTTTTTGATTATTTTTTTCTAATTTATTTTCCAAAATAACATTTAGATGATCATTAGAATTAGTAGATTTTAACTTATCAGGAAAAGAAGATGGTGAAGGAGATAAAGAAACAGTAATTAAATTACTACAACCAGTTGGAGATTTTTCATGTCTTACTAAAGCATCAGCTCTTGCAAATTTTCTACCACAATTTTCACATTTGAATGGTTTTTCGCCAGTGTGAAGTTTTATATGACGCTTTAAATCATGTAATCGTCTAAATCTTGAAGAACAAGTTGGACATTCAAAAGGTTTATTTACAGAATGTGTTAAAAGATGGGATTTTAAATTATGTGGTCTATAAAAAACTCTAGAACATTCTGGACAAATATATTTTGTTTCTTGTTCTTCATCATTACCTTCACCGTTATCATGTTTATTTTCTAAATCATGTATAACAGAATCCATTTTGGTGGAGCCGCCGCTTTATTTTATCTTCAATATACTATGTTTATTACTATATATTATATATTATACTATATTAGATTAAAATAAAGTTTTTCCGAATTCAGCTACTAAACAACGGTTTTCTACTAGAGGTATAAAATAATAAAGCAACTGTTGTTATAGAAACCGTATTTAATTTGAGCGATTCCGACTGTTTTTAAATAGATTTAGAAAGCGTATTCAATTCTTGTTTCTGAATATTTAAGATTCAAATGGCTATCAAGTGCATATTTAGCTTTTACATTTATATTTATATTTATATTTATATTTCCATTTATATTTACACTTATATTTATTATTGTTGTTATTGTTATTATTATTGTTTTTCTATTCATTTACTTATTTTTTACTTAATATTCTGTAAACATCCTCAGCGTAAAAAAATATTTCCATAGTACCATGCTTAACTACAGTATATACAATCCATTATTAATTTCTTAAATATACTGACTTATACTAACTAATTTGAGAAACCCTTACTAGCAGCTTTGTTGCACTATATTGATATGTGTGCTTTTCTAATATAATGATATCTGCTACTTGGTGCTATGCTGATGAGTTACATTCTTATTATATACTTTTTGTATTTTAATATACTATGTACTATGTTATATTTTATACCTCTATATTATACTACATTATGAACACCTTATTATATACTTCGTATAGAATATGGCATCTAATACAGGCTAAAATACATCACCATGGAAACAGATTATTATTATTATTATGAAGGAGTTTACAGGATCTAAGGGGTATCAGCCTTGCTAACACGTCTATTTATTTACAAATCTACTAGTATTTATCGTATTTAAGTACATTTGTGTATGAATTTATAAATTATAGTAAATAAATTCTTATTTAATCTATTCTGCATAAAAATTGCGTATAATATTACGTATACTATTCTACATAATTTACTATTATAGTTATTATATGTATTGTAAATTTTTTTGCACATAAGTATTTATGTTGAGTCAACGTATTTTTTTAAAATTAAAATTTGTAAATCTATATATAGTATAGTGTATCCATATAAGTATTAATTATTATGTAATATTAAGAAATATTATATAATAATAAAAAAAAATTATTTGCATTTGCATAATAAACAAACTAATTATTGTTTCCATAGCAATAATAAAGGGTCGCAAGTAAGGTAAACAAATAGAAATAAATTAACATCGAGAAACGAAATTAGCAGGAATAGACGTATTCTAATAAAATTGGTATTAAAATTAATATTAATTAAATTAGATAAAAAGGTTAAAAAATAGTTAATAAATAATAATTTATATATATTATTTAATAAATAACATCTAATAAATAATATCTAATAAATATTATCTAATAGATAATATATAATAAATATTATTATAAATATAATATAACTAATCCAAAGGTGGATAGTCAATAGTTCAAAATAAAACTGCTATTATGAACATTTTAGGTTGTTCTATCTTATAGGATAAATTTCTCCCAATTGAAGGTAAACAAGCGAAATACAATTGGTAGGTTATAAAATTCTTATCTTTATATTACATTTTTTACCTGTTTTTATTTGTACTATTGTATCCAAAATTCAATACTTAATATTTTGGTGCATTTTTATTTATTTATTTACTAGCGTTATTTTACTACTATATTTATATGTCTTTGTTGATGCGGTGTTGTATGCTTTTTACCTTCACTGAAATCCTTTTAAAGTTTGTTTTCTTGCACATATATTTTGTTTTTGTTGTGCATATTGGAATAAACTTTACGCGTTATTTTTTACTTTTTATTTTTTACGTTTTATTTTTCGTGTTTTATTTTTTGTGTTTTATTTTTTGTGTTTTATTTTTTGTGTTTTATTTTTTGTGTTTTATTTTTTTTTTTTTGTTTTTCTTTATATGATTATTTCGCATTTATATTGTTTATTCAATACTAACTATCTAGTCGCACTCTTTTTAACTGTTTTAAACCCACATTCATTATAAATTTTACACTCATTTAAACTTTAACCTACTGATATTTAGGTGAATTATCACTCTAGTATACTGAATAAATCCATTTAAAAGCAAACTAATACTTCACATGATCGATAATGGTCAGTTCTAGAATACCATCCAAAAAAGTACCTAGAAAAATCTCAACTTCATCTCTACGGATAACTGTACCTTCGACACCAACTTTAGATTCCCCTAGAAAAAGAGCTGATTCTTACTCAGTATCCTCACCCGTTAATCCAATACCAGATTTCACACGCCTTCATATTAATTCAAATATTCAATGTAAAGTTTCTGTCATAATACGTGTTAGACCTCTTTCAAATGATGATCCCACCACATCTTCAGTCGTACCGTCTCTAATATCTTCACCTGATATAGATAATCTTTCCCTATCAAGTGAACCTTTAACTGCTCCATCTTTATTCAGAACTTCTTCTCATGCTTCACACTCTTCTCTAAACACGACCTATTCAAATAATTCTCATTTACATGACTCAAATTCACAACCTCATTTATACCCTTCTTCTTTAGCAAATACTCCATGCTGGGAAATACACAATAATACTATTCGAAATCGTGATGCTGGTAATTTCACGTTTGATCATGTTTTTGATTCTGATGCTCAAACTGATTATATATATGATTTATCTATCGAAAAAGTTATTAAAGCAGTATTAGATGGTTATAATGCCACTATTTTTGCTTACGGTATGACTGGCTCAGGTAAGACTTTTTCAATGCAAGGCACAAGTGATTGTCCAGGAATTATTCCAAGAGCTGTACAAAGCTTATTTACTTACAAAAATCCAAACACAAATGCTTCTCCAGCGCTAACCGTATCTTATTTGGAAATATACAATGAGCAGATTTTCGATTTGCTTAGTTCTAAGAAAAATAATCTTACTGAGGATGTTAAATTACAGGAAGTTTCTGGTAAAGGTGTACGTGCAGTCAACTTGAGTCGTCATTCAGTTCAAACTATACAGGATATGCACAGTTTAATAAAGAAAGGCGATCAAGTTAGACGTACAGAAGGCACGGATTTTAATTCCCGCTCTTCACGGTCTCATGCTATTTTGTCTATAAGTGTTAATAATGCTGGTCGTCTTTCTACGTTATATCTCTGTGATCTTGCCGGTTCAGAAAAGGCAACATCACAAGCTTCTAGACGTAAGGAAGGTGCTTATATTAACAAATCATTATTAACTCTTGGGACCGTCGTTTCTAAACTTGCTTCTGCTGCTGCCTATTCTTCTTCACATTCTAATTCTTCATCTTCTTCTTCGTCATCATCTATTGCATCTTCTCCTGCTTTAGGTGGACTGGCATCACCAAAACATATTCCTTTCAGAGACTCGAAACTTACAAGGTTATTACAACCTGCACTTTCTGGTAAAAGTATAGTTACTATTTTATGTACTATTCAAAACTCCCGTGGAGTTTATAATGAAACTTTAAATACATTACGATTTGCTAGCCGTGCAAAGAACATACCTGTATCAGCTACAAGGTCTGATTCTATGGAGATAGACTCTTCACAAAAAATTATAGAAAATTTAAAGGCTCAAATTGAAAAACAAAAAATTGAACTTGAAAAATACAGTAATTCTAGGAACACAAATAATAATAATATTGATAATAATAGCAATAACACGAGTACGAATAACAATAATCACGCTAAAACAAATTATACTGATGAAATTGACGAATATAAAACAAATAGACTAGAAATAGAGAATGCATCATTACGCGAGCAAATATACCATTATGATACATTACTAAATAGTAAAAAACGAGCAAAAAATTTACATTCAACACAATTGGAGGATCTCACAATAGAATCTTTCAGGCAATTAGTTGATCAACAAGCCATAGAGTTAATGAGCTATAGACAATATGTTTCTTCGTTGGAAAACATGCGAGAAACCTGGGCTGCTCTAATTTCAAAGACATTAGTGGATAAGCGAAGCCAAGATAATGACAATAATTCATATCCTTTTAACAAACCTCCATCCCCATTATCGCAACATGAAATGAATAACTCAAATGCACGTAAAGATGCGCAAGGTAGTGAAGTTAATAGTGAGTCTGAATCCCGGTTACTTAAGCTAACAGAGATTATAACGAGACAACAACGAGAAATTTCGCTTTTGAAAAGACAATTAAGTAGTAGAGAAACTATGCTAACGTCACTTCAACGAAATGCTGTTAGAAGTGCACGGAGAAGGCAAACTCTTGCGGATTGCAATAATTCACACAACTCTGATCCATATTGTAGCAGTCCGACTACAAGCAATTTTTCATCTACATCTGTGCCTGGGTCACCAATGCAAAATATTTCTGGAGCAAGACAAATTTACAGTAGAAGGCCATCGCATGTGAACTACTCCGAAACAGGATCTACACGCTCAAAATATAGTAATGATCATTCACCTAATTCTATAAAATCACATGATAGTAATGTTGGAGAGAAATCTTTTTTAGATGAAGCTGTACAAAGTACAGTTGGAAAAATTTCAATGAATGGTGCCAAAGCGAGGATTGGTCGTTCACACAATGATTTTACACCATTACAGACTGTTGATGTTAATAATCTAAATAGCGAAGCAAATTTCTTTTAAATTCTAAGATTTTTTGCATTTTCATTTATACTCCTAAGTTTTATTCATTTGTTTATTTATTTATATTTATACTTTATTTTTGGTTTTTTCCGATTTTGTTATTGTTTATTTTGCTTAATTTATTCTGGACACTATGTATACTAGTTGTTTTTCTGTTCTTTTTGCGTTTTATTTTTTTTACTTTCGTTTCGTTTAGTTTGGGTTGTTCCGTTTTGTTTTTGCGTATTATTATATTAGATATTCATACCAAACATAAGCTTTCTTTTAAGTTAAAATGATGCTGTGCTAAAAAGTAAACAAGAAAAGTTGAAAAAAATTAAAAGAGTAAAAAATCATTAAGGTAAATCAAAACAAATTTAAAAACATTAATTACACGCGAAAAAAAAAAAAGAAAAACTAAAAATCTAGTTTTCTAGCGACCTTTTTTAATTCTGTCGTAGGAGAAGGATTCTTTTTTAAAGGTTTTGACGTAGAATTAGATGATGGGTTGACGTCATCGTTGTCTGCTTGCACAGATAATTTAGGAAGGTTTTCAGGCTTTGTTGGAGATGGTAATTGTGAAAAATATGGACTAAGTAGAGCGTCTTCAGTAGTTATTCTCTTGGCTGGATTAATTACTAACATTGAATTCATCAGTTGTATAGCATCGTCTGAAGCAGCAATAAATCTATTACTAATCTCAGTTTTTGATGGTGCATCATATTTATTTGGAGGAAAATAGTCAGGAAGAAATTTTACATCAGGCCATGATTCATCAGTGGGCGAACCTAAAGCTTTAAAAATGGTATCTAATTGATTTAAATCAGAATCACCAGGAAGATAAGGAGTACGGAGCATAAGCTCAGCAAATATACAACCTATCGACCAAATATCAATTGATAAAGTATAATGTCTGGACCCTAATAAAAGTTCTGGAGCTCTATACCAGCGAGTTACTACAGTTGGTGTCATACGCTCTGGAGGATTACATGAAGGTGAAGCTAATGATCTTGCAAGACCAAAGTCAGCTAGTTTCAAATGACCTGTAGGGGAAAGAAGTAAATTATTCGGTTTTAAATCTCTATGTATAACATAATTACGATGACAGTGATGAAGACCACGAAGTGTCATTAACATCCAAGACTTTACATCTGCAGGTTGAAAAATGATTGACTTGTCTTTAATCAACATTTCTAAATCTGCTGAAAGATATTCAAGAACAAGATTTAGATTATGTTTTGACGAAAAGACATCAATAAGTTCTATTATGTTAGGATGTCTTAATTCTTGAAGAAATTTAACTTCCCTTATAGCAGACATATCAAGTCCATCTTTAAATTGTCCAACTTTAATTTTTTTTATTGCAATTTTCCTTCCTGTATCTTTTTGAGTTCCAACATAAACCACTGCATAAGTTCCTTCTCCGACTTTGTATTCTATAAGAGTTTGTTAGAAGTGGTTGAATTCATATAGGAATGACAAATGAAAGCTATTTAAATAATATTATCCAAAATGTAATACATACGTTTTTGATATCTATCTCTTGTAGAATCATTTCTCACTCGGGCAGCCGCTTGCATATTGTAATCGTAACTATGAAAATATAAAGTTAAGTTCTCGCATATACTTTCTGTTGCCTTGGATCAAGAGAAGGTAGCTTGAATACCTTGTGATTTCAAATTTAAAAGTACTTTTCTTTTTTTTTATAAAGTGGTTGTTATTAGATTATTCAACAACGTCGAATATACTATAAATTTTAAATATTGTTTAAAAATACATATTAATTTTGTATTCCGGGTTTATATCGTTGTAGTAGAATCGTGAACCAGAAATAGGGTACAAGAGCT
>JAKTQT010000445.1:3372-16240 GCA_030579355.1 Botryozyma nematodophila | reverse complement strand
CTTTATTTACTGAAATATTGATATTAATAAAAATGAAGAAACAAGAAAGAAAAACGAACACGTCACTCCAATGTGATATCGAATATCTATTGAATCACTACAATATCGAAGAATAAAGTATATTACGAAATACTTCATCATAAATATCAGTCCTGCCAAACAATAATACTGTGCCCAAATACCAGACGGACCATAAATTATTAAATTTAAATGTCAATAACTATAAGAGTTTTAAGTTCTCAAATAACCAATATAATAAAATTTGCAGTAAAAATTATTCGAACTGACATATTATAACATACTTATGAACTACAAAATTTTATTTATTAATTTTAAATAAATTCAATGAATCAAATTTGATGAAAACAACCGCATCATTTGATAAATCTTAATTATTGAGAATTGAGAAAAAAAAAAAAAAGAATTTTAAAAGAAGAAATTATGGTCAACTGAGATACAGTGATTATATTAATTACAGTTGATCTCAATATCTAGCTTCATATATAGGAAAGACGAAAGTGACACTATTAAAAAGACTATCTGACTAAAATTTGTAAAAGCAAATATTATCATCGTCACTTACAACGAGATAATTGAACAATACGCTTTATTAATTAAAAATAAAATGTAAATATTTTCCTTCATGATATACTTCAAATAGTAAATGCATAAATTCCTTGTTATACATTTTCTTCCACTAATAGATGGCCTATGAAACATAAAAATTCTTGGCAAAGCGAAAAAATTTCAAAGCTTATTGAATGATAAATACATGTAAAAATTTAATAGGGAAAGGCGAGTCAAATAAAAATCGGCTTTATTACTGTTTTCAGTGTTTCATATAAGCATAATGCTTGTAAATTGAAAAATTTAATAATAGCAGGGTACTAATTATCTGTATTTCCTCTATTTGCGTTTAGCAATCTTAAACTCTCAACTATTACCGCTGTAGATTTAGTTTAAATTTGAATAAAAGCCAGGCTGCGGAAAAGATAAAATGAAAAAAGAAAGATTATATTCTACTATTTGTTCATCTAATTTAAATAAGCAAATGGCGATTTTAAAATTAAATCATGCTATCTGAAAATAATCATTTATTAAAACATATAATTTTGTTGACTAAATAGCACATAATGCATGAGTTACTTTGTTTAGGCTAAAATATAAAATAATTATAGGTTAATTAATAAAATTAAATGCTTTAGTATATTTCAAAAAAAAAAAAAAAAAATATTAACAAAATTCATTATTTTTTCTTTTTTATTTTATTCTATTTAATTTTTCTTAAGATACGTAAAACTGCGATATGTTTATTATTATTGTATATTTACTCATTCACCTTCTTAATACTACCCAGTTTCTGTGTATCATTATCATTATTTTTGTATAAAATATAATTTGTGCATATTATATATTTATATCTTTGTGATCATTTATTATAAATAACAGACAGTCTTTTATTGTAGGAAATACATTTATAACTATATTATTTTCTTTTTACATTCAGTATTATTGCTAAATTGGTTAAGAAATTTAATTCACAAGTTTTTAACAGAAATTATATTTATTATAATAGAACTTTGTAAGAAAGATGATTCTTTTTTTTTTTATAACTTAATTTTTTTATTTCAATACACATGAACTATTTGTAAATAAATTCTAAAAAAAAAAAAGGTATTTATGCGCTTTGTTTTGAAACAAAACAATAACTTTGCAAAACAATTATATTCAAAGTGCCAGATACGACATCATAAGTAACAAACAATAACAAAATCTTCAGAGTAACAATATATTAAGATATAGAAACAAAAATTAAAATTCATATTTATCACAAGCAAAGTTAAATCGTTATTGAAATTTTAGTACGCTTTACAAATTACAGAAAAAAAAAATCTTGGCATGTAAGGAAAAATATAAATAAAAGAAAAATAAAAATAAAAATATAATAATCTCAATAAAAAAGAACTGAAATAAATTTTGAAATTTAATGTGTCATGTTTTACAGCAAAGTAGTATATTAAAGTAATCACATGGGAAATCATTTAAAAGGTAAATAAAAATTTTAACTTTATACTAACATATATGCTAACGTGAATAAACACATCGTATTGCATATATAATAAACAAATTAAACAATTTCAAATTTAAAAACATCGCTTCTAGATTTCTTTAGGTTTTACTAGTTATGAATAGTGCTGGGTAACTAACCTTTCTATTTCTTAACCGCACCCTTTTTAATCGTCAGTATTTTTGGATCATGTTCTAAAGTTCTTCTCCTATTCTTTTTATCACGTGATTTTCTCTTCATTTTATTTTATTGTATTTTTCTAGAGCTGGGAAACGACTCGACTAAAGTTCGTAGAATTTGTTGTGGCAACCAAATTGAAGCATTAATAAATAACACAAATCACTTTTATAAACTGTAGTATTATTTGTTTATTTAATGTATTTATCTTTATGTATTAAACTATTATATATTACACTTGTTAATGTACTTTGTACGATTTTTTTTATTAATAAGTTCTAATTTCTGTTTTAATTATCTTAATTTAATGACAATAAAATTCAGTAAAGAAACTTAATATACTATTATGTAGAAGAAAAATGTTAATAAACAAAGTTAAATTATTTTCATTTTAATCCAAATATTTACTTATTTCCTTTTAATCAATAATTCATATGCTTTATTTATGTTTGAGTGTTAATTGTGTTCTTTTTAATTTTTTAGTTATGTATCGTAGTATATACAGTTACGAGACAGCGTCCGAATAAGGCAAGACATTTGAAATTACGTACACAGTTGCCATAGTATTGCTTCGTTTAAAAAGGTAATTATATTTCCTATTTAAATTTTTATTTAATGTAGTATAAGGTCTAAGGGTATTAAATGAAATCTGAGAGGCAACGAAAACAAAGTCAAAAGTTAAAAAATTAGGGGTCATATGGAATTCTCACTTCACGAGTTTTTGTTAAAAACAGGCAAAATAGAGCTACTTCACAACAACATTGTGATCAAAATTGTAAAGAAAAAAAAAAATTCTAATTTAATTGTATATCTAGCTACGGTTCAGGTCTTTTACTTTTTTTTTACTTTATTTTCTGCTTGATTTCTAGTATCAATATTTGAAAAAATTATTATGGTACGATTTTTTTAAGTCCTGTAAATAGTAAAATTTTGTAGCTTCATTCACATAAATTAAAGGACTTAGACGTATTTTTAGATACTTGTACTGTATTTTATTATTATTTTGCATCATGCAACCATTCGAAAAACAAATATTTGCCCTTTTCAAAATTATTTTTTGATTTAAAATTATTTTTTAGACCACAACAACGAAACTACTTTTATTGAACTTAGACTACACTATATAAACAACTATATATCCTCAGCAGGACATCTTCTTATAAGACCTCTTGCTCGAGTTCCTCTACGCTCCCTACCTTTAATGATTTCTTCCATTTTTTTTCAGATTATTTTTTTGAGTTTCCAATAGAATACCAGTAGCATTTATAAGATTATTAATTATTCGGAAAACCTTCTATGCATTCCCATTTGTAGATATAAATTATTTATAAATAATTTTTAATAAGATCTTGACAAAACTGCAACTCCATATCATGTAATAAACCAAATTCTTGGATATCTTGAAGTGTTAATTTACTTTGAATCTGCTGTATTCTTGTTGTCATATAACCCGCTTGAAACATGCTTCACTAAGTTAGCTAAAAAAATTGGCACAATTCCAGATGCTGCGAAGCCGTTTATTACATTTATAGTAGTAAGAGCTTTTTTTCTAACAGCTGCATATATTTGAATCCATTAACGAGCAATTTCATAATTAGTCGAATCTTTTTCTGTAGCCCTAAATTCCCAATTTTGTATTGATAAACTGCCATCAGGAAAACCCGATTCATATCTATGCTTTCCCGTAAATACAACAAATGGTGATAAATATGACCCATCCGAACAAATCGATTAAACCAGATATGATTAAAACTAAATTGGTTCGTATTGTACTTTTCATTAATCTTAGAAACCGTATAACTTGAGTTCGCTCTTATAGGCAACATTTTTATTTCTTATGCCAGTCGACGTATACTACTTGCAGTTAGAGGATACCCATATGCACATAATCTATCGATTTCCTTGCAAAGTATTAACTCCTCTGTCTCTGTTAATAAGCCCTGTTTTTGATGTGAAGCCCATTTTGGTTTTATTCCTGAAAGCATTCTATGTAGTAAACACCTTGATATGTCATACTTTTTTGATAAATCTCTTAATGATAGATTAGATGCTTTACTTTTATACTCTTCAATTACCATCTTTAAATTATTTTTACCAATATTTCTCGTTTGATTTCCAAGGGCTCTTTTTGATTTTGGTCGAGGAATTATACACCGGTTATCTGGGGTAGTACGGCCAAATAAGTCAATTGAGACATCAGTAAATTTAAAAATTCCCTATTGATATTGTAGTTTCTTGTTCGACGCGATGGAGAATTATTAGCAGAAGTAGTACGAAATTGTGGAGAAAAAGGAGGTCTAATGGTGAAGAGCATACTGTTTGTCTGTTTCTCTGAGTGAAATTATCATTAAAAATATTATAATTTATTTCTTTTTGAATTTCATTATAGATGAAATATTGCTGACTAAGGCTTATAAATTCTTGGGTGTCTTCGGGAGTTTGTAGACTAATTCGGAAATTTTCTTTGAATTGTGGCTTTGATTAGATATAATATGGGGTAATTCACGTTCGTTGGGAGTTTGTGTGTTAATAATGGAAGTCGGCTGATTAAAATCAATAAAATCATCGAAAAAAATTAAAAATTTAATGAGAGGTAAACTCGTCGTCTATAGTAAATGGAAAAGCAGTTTTTTCAAAAGTTTTGGTTGTTATAGTAGTTGGAGAATAAATTTGTTACAATGCCTTCTGATCATGTGACTTCTCCCATGACAAACTCTAATTCTTATCTATAGTTTACTTCTCGGATATTTAATACTTGGCTTCGTTTCAAGCTCTTTTATGGAACTTATTCTACTCGTGTCTGATATCTCTTTTCTTTTACTATTGTTTTATGTTATACCTTACGGCTATTTTGTTTCATTTGTTATATATAATGTTTTACTTTTATTTCATATAGTTTACATGTGGATATAAATATAGCTTGTCTCCCACTTTAAACCGTGTAGACAATTTGTTACTTTAACTAGAATTCGTTGTATATTTTTTCGTTCATATTCTCGTTGCTTCTGTAAGTGAGTTTCGATAGAGAAATTAGCACTTTGGTATACAGTTTCAAGGAAAGCATTTAACAACCTATTAAAAAGTTTCTGGTAATTAATGTTGTACCTATCTTTTTGTGTGTTTTCTTTGATTGAAAAGGTATACATTTTGGCTTTTAATTGTAAAAAGTAAAATTAAAAAATTTGCTTTATAAAAATTTGTAGTTTGATTATAGTTTAATATAGTTAATATTAGTTTTATTATATGTACATGAGCAAAATCAACTAAGTAAAGTAAAATATTACGAAAACAAATTTCAGTGCTTTGTAAAACTACGCAAATCGAGATCGAATACTTTATTTGTAATATTTGAAAATATATTAGATAAACATTACATTCTCAAGTTTCATTCTCTAGCTTTATTCGAAAGAAAATAATGACTAGTCAATTACGTATTTTTGTTTTCGGAACAGAGTTTGATAGAAATATACTAAAGCATTTAACCAATTAGAACAAGAAATAAATAACAAAATGAAATATACAATTAAAGCTTATTGATATTTTAAACATTATAGCAACCAAAATTTCCTATTTTAAAAATAAATAATTAAATGAGTTAGATCAATTTTAAAACCCTTCTTGGAGGGTAAAAAGTATCAAAACTGGTGGGTCGTATCATAAATTTCCATATTTTAAAGACGAAATTAAATCTAAATTGATTTCTAATTGTAGAAGTAGTTACTATATACAGTAGGTTATTCAAATCTCGCTTATGTAAACTATTACGCGTTGACTTCAAGGAAGTGTAAAGATCAATTTTCTTACAAAATAGAAGCACAAAGTCAAAATGAATGGAATCTATCAATAGTTTTTTTTTAAAAAAAAATCAATAACAGTGGTAATTAACATTTTTATTACATTTTATAGAATCCATAATTATCAATTCAAAACAATAAAAGAACAATGTAAAAATTTTTTTTTTTTTACGAGTCTCGTATTAATGCTAGAACAAGTAGAAAAAAATATATTTTTATGATATAGTATATGAACATTATCTATGATTGTCGTATACAGCACTTATATAATTATAATATAGGCTCTTTATCATAGTATATATGTTTACATTTTTATAAACTAACTATTCTGACTTCCCATTTATTCACTGACAACCTATGGTCAAAATCTAGTTTATTACATTAGCTAAATTTTTATGAAATTTCTACTATAAAAATTTTTTTTGGTCACTTCTTTTACATTTGAAAAACGTACGAAAGAAAAACAAAATTAAATTAATATAAAATTGATGATTTCTGGATATCCTAGAAACAATGAAAAATTTTGGAATTAACTAAATTTTTCAATTAAATGCTAATGTGCCATTAAAATGTTGGATCTGAAAATTTAAGTTGTGAGAAAAATCCGTAAGTCTGTAAAACTCTTATAGGAATACGATTTTTCCGTAAAATAATAGTCTTTATAGTAAGAAGTATAGTTGGTAGTATGGCCAAAAATAGTCCAATAATTGTCAGCTGTACTAAGAGAAATTTTATTGTTGCAACAATTAAGAACGGCTTGGTTTTAAGGACTAAAACTGAGCCAAGCATTTTATTAAAACATGGCTGCTTAGTATATATCACTTTCTATGCGTAAAAATAGCCATGGAATGATAAAGTGAAATCAGTATGGTATGTACTCATATTAAAAATAGTCACAATATTAATAAATAAAGGATTTTTATGAGAAATTTTTTTATTGTCATTAAACCAATAGAGCTCTACATTGCTCGTATTTTAATGAGTAGTTTGTCTTGAATTTTTTACTAATACAATATGCCGATAAGTCCATGTTATTAAAGAAGCAGATCTATAAGAACTTCAAGTAAAACGACTAACATCATAGCAAATTCAAAGCTAGAAAATGACTAACTTACACGTAATATATTTGAGAAAGTGCAACCACTAACATAACTTGATAAAACTTAGTAATTAACTCAACAGTCAGCAAACAATCAAAATTATTCTGTGATATTAAGATGTTAGTTTTTGTTTGAAAGGCACTATCTGAGTATATTATTAAAGTAGAACTCATAATATAACTTAAAAGAATGTACATCTGAATATTTTTTCATTTGAGACATCTGGATTTTTATGAGTGACTGGAAAAGGAATAAACTGAAAAGTTGATACTGTGATGGAAGTATAAGCTAGAATTCCTAATATGATTGTACTGTTATAAATGGTATATGAAGGAGGTAAATAATCTCAATCTGTGTTGATTAAATTAGAGAACTGAAAAGTAATTATTAAAGTATCAGAAGTAATTACGACGGGGGTCATAATTTTGTAGTATAGGCATGACTATATGGAGGAGTAGTTCTGTAAGTAACATTCATGCATGAAGAACTACAAGAAACAATTGTTACAGCCATCCCTAAAACAGTGTAGACTGGAGTGGTGGCAGTAAAAGTATATGTGTAAAATTTTGGAATAGTAAGTAGCGAATTAATTGGAACTCAAGAAAAAGTATCATAATCAATGTGCATGATAGCTTTATTGTTATTTCTTCTTAATTAAAAATTAGTACAGCACATCAACTTATACATGTGGCGGACTATAACCACAAATTTACATGATACTTTTATTATTATTGTTTTTAAGTCTTTATTTAGTAAAATCACAGTTATTTATATATTTACTGGGTCACTTCAATAACTATATAATACAATCAACTTACGTGGTAGTTTTATTTTTGCAGTTACAGAATTCCTATATATTACAATAAGGCTCATTTGCACATCAAACGTATCTATTCAGCTATACACTATGTAGCTATTATTATCTCAGTTAGATCGACCTTTCTAGTATTTATCACATACACAACTCAGCGATTTTGGCCACACTAATTTAGACTTATACGGCTAGTGGAACAATATCACTGTTTACTTCAGTACCAACAACTATTTCAGTTGGTTTATAAACTTCAGTCGTTAATATATATACTAACCCCTCTAGAGAATTCATTTTAACTGATACAGTTACTGATATTTTAGTAGCGTTTACGACTACGATTCTACCAGTTAGAACTCCACCTGGTATAGTTATTGTTGAAGTTTCATATGGTTACAGAACAACTACGATAACCTATAAGATCACCCGGATTTAATTATTTACCATTACTACAATTGTACGATTTGGTATTGCACTAAATACTGTTATTGTTGAATTTCCACCTGTTTAAATAATATTTATTATAACTTCCACGATTACAATTATTTCAATACGTGCCGCTACCACAATTTTATCAGTTGGTTCTACTACTAGCAAAGTTATTATTGAAGTTCCACCTAGTAGCAAAACAACTACAATAACTTCAAAGATTACTAGTATTTCAGTATCTACTGCTACTGCTATTTTCCAAGTTGTCACTGTACTTAATGTCTTATAGTAAAGTTTCATCCTAGGTATGCAATGACTACGCGAACTACTTCGTTCACTATGATTTTAGTTATTGCTATCTCTACAGTTACGCCAGTTGAAATCACGCCTGAAACAGTCAAAATTGTGGCTCCTTCATTATCTACTACGAATTCAATAGACATTAATTCTGGTTCATTATTTCCTTTATAGGTCACTTTTTTTGGTGGTTCTGTTCGTTCTGCTGTTACTTTTTCTTCATTCTTTAGTGGACTTTAAATTCAACGTTTATACTTACGATCATACTTTTTTTGCTCAAATAGTTTTTGTATAATTTCCTATTGTTATTTCTACTATTCGAAGACAGCGACTTCGACTAATTATTATGAATCTACTGAACAATTGAGCACCAGTACATTATCACACAGCAGCAATAAATGTACAAACACAATAGCAATTTTTCATTTACTTCCATCTAAATCTAGAGACTTTTGTGACGATAAATTAACTTGTTATTAAAACATATTAACAATATAATCCTATCTGATATCACAATAGCCTCTTGCTACGACTGTAACTAAATACAAAGCATGTAATAGTGATTATAAATTAAACCAAAGTTAAGCTAGCCACACTGAAGAAACTTCATACGGGTTTAATTATTTTTATAATACGTCATCTTGGTTTATCGGAAAAAATATGTACATAATTTACAAAAGCTTTAATGTTATAACAGTGTATATTTCTACTAGTTTTCTTGGAATTCCCTCCCAACTTTATCTGATTATGCTTTCTACAAACTGCAGATGAAAAATCTAATGTCTACTTTAGAGGGATAAGTAGCACTTTTCTTTGTTGTATATTTGCCTTAAATAACACTAAAAGCAGCTATCCAACACTCTGTGGAGTATTTAATGAAACTCAAGTCATAATTAGATCCGAATTTAGTAGATGCAACAATATTATTCTATTTGAGTAATATTTGCAAATTTATATTGAAAAAGTGCTTATTCTAAGTGTTACTTACAGACTTCTGCTGAAATGCTATTTTGTAATTTTACCAGCTATATGTATCTAAATAACAGTGGTTGTTCTCAAATTAGAATTTCAATATAGTGGAGTTCTGTTACATTCTATTATTATAATTAGATTTAAACTAACTATATAAATATATTTACACTTTTTACGTTTTGCTCTATATACGTGATTAAAAGGAAATCATGATATTATTTATTGTAGTAAATTTCCTTCATCTATTCTTTTAGTAAAATAGTTCATAAGCAGCAAGATTATTTTAATTACCATCCAGATAGATCTTTTAAAAAAAAAAACCAGAAAAAATAACAAAGGATCCAATACGTTAAGAGGTAAAGCAACGTAATAAAAGTTGATAAAAAAAGGAAAGAATAAACATAATAAATCGTAAAACATTGTAATACTTAACATAACAATAGTGCAAGAATTAGAGCTGGGCGAAAGGACCGCCCGTATGCTCATCAGACCCATCCCATTTTTAACTCTGCTTTTAGACCGCTTGCCTTTTGAACATCATTGATATTTTTTGTTTGGTGATTAATAGTTACTTTGTTTTGCATATTGTTTTATATATTCATATTTCATTTTATCAAACCCCCTAATGTGCTACATAATATAATTAGTCGTACTTATTCGCAAAATTTTTATTATTTGTTTATTTATTTATATATTTGTTAATTTAATTTTTTTTAGCTAGAAAAAAATTTTCTCATTTAGATAAGTACTAAAGTATAATTTTAAAATATTATATTAAGTAACTTTTTATAACATGAAAAATATATCAGATTTATCTGGCAAGTTAAGATATGAATTAGATTTTGCTGTCAATGATTTAAATGATCGTTGTTTGTTCCAAGCGGCGAAATGGTGTGCAGAAGCTTTAAACGGCTTGAATCAGAATACGTCAAATGACGATGTTTTTGATTCCTGTGAGCCTGTTAAGGAAACAATGAGTAATGACAATAATGATAAAATTAATCACAACTTATATTCGGAAAATTTTATAAGTGACAAAATAAGTCCTATAGAAAAAAATAAATATTTACTAGCAAAATCATATTTTAATTGCAAAGAATACGATAGAGCAGCATATTGTTTAAAAGATTCCAAGAGCGCTAAATCTCTATTTTTAAAATTATACTCAATGTATATTTCTGGAGAAAAAAAACGGGAAGAAGAAGCAGAAGTTATTCTAGGTCCTCTAGATACAAACGGGAATACAAATAAACAAATTAAATTTATTATGCAAGAACTATACACGTATTTTTCAAAAAATGATAATAATAGTGTGAGAAATTTAAATAAAAGTCATGATACTAAAAGACTCAATAAAGAATTTGACAAAAATAATTATAAAAATATCGACATAGATAAAATTTCAAGCGAGAATAAAATTGATGATGCTTTTCTTTTATACTTGTATGGTGTCGTACTTTCGCAACAAAAAGATTATACAAAAGCGATAGATGCTTTTATTAAGTCAGTTTCTATATTTCCTTATAACTGGAGTTGTTGGCAAGATTTATCTATGTGTGTTTCAAGTTTAGAAGTTTTAATTACAGTTCTTAATCGTTTACCATCTGGAATTATGAAAAATATATTTGAAGTATTTGCAAAGCAAGAATTGTTTCAACATTCTGAGGAATTAGTTGCTAAATTTTCTTTACTAGAACAAATATTTCCGAAGTTTGATTTTCTAAAAGTACAACGAGCAATTATTTGCTATCATGGATTGGATTACCAAACATCTGAAAATATTTTTGATTCAATAATTCAAACTGACCCTAATAGATTAGATGATATGGATACCTACTCGAATATTTTATATATAATGGAAAGAAGATCAAAATTATCATTTTTAGCTCATTTGGCCTCTCAAACAGACCAATTTCGTCCAGAAACTTGCTGTATTATAGCCAATTTCTATAGTCTTAGGTCAGACCATGAAAAAGCAGTTGTCTATTACAGGAGGGCATTAACTTTGAATAGAAAATGTCTTTCCGCTTGGACACTCATGGGTCATGAATATGTAGAACTTAAAAACTCTCATGCTGCGATAGAATCTTATCGACGTGCCACTGATGTTAATAGAAGAGATTTTCGGGCTTGGTATGGGCTAGGGCAAGCTTATGAAGTTCTCGAAATGCATTATTATTCATTATTTTATTATCAAAAGGCTGCTGCCCTTCGTCCATATGACTCCCGTATGTGGCAAGCTTTAGCTGCTTGTTTTGATAGATTGAAACGTATACCTGATGCTATTAAATCGTATAAACGTGCTCTTTCTTTGATTGATGAATTAGATCCTGTATCTTTGTATCGATTGGCTATTTTATATGAACAGCAAGGGGATAAAATTACCACTGCCAAATACATGCGTGCCTGTGTTCAAAGTGAAAATGGTGAAAAATTAAACGGTGGCACTACTGCAGACTTGCTACAAAATAATGAAGATGAAGTTAATCAAAAGTCAGAAACTCAATTCCCTTCACAGCTACAAACCACTTCAATTATTAATGCCAGTATCATGATGGCTTCGTCTGATGATACTATAAATAATAATAATATAGATAATTCACTTATAAATACCTCGCTAGTTCCTTCACATCCATCGTCTATTAACCAAACAAATAATTTTGTTACTTCACCTTTAGAAGCTGCTCAAGCGAGATTATGGCTTGCAAGATATGAACAAGAGCGCGCTAATTGGGAGGAAGCGTATAGATACGCAAGTGAAGTTGTTCATCTTTCACAAGCTGAACTTGAAGAAGCTCGTGCAATTATGGGAGAATCAAGGGCACATTTAAACAATGAATCTCCAGGTATTGTACATTTTTCACATTTCAATGACAACATAAATAATGATGATAATGATAACTCTAGTCAAGTCTTACCCAGAACTAGACATTCGTCACGATTCAGGCCATCAAGTCCATAATGAGTGTTTAAATAAAGTAGAAAGATAAAAATTAAATTATAATGTATTTTTATTATGACCTTTTGCTTCATTGTTTTTATTTATTGTTTACTATCGTTTTAAATCTTTTCAATTATTTTTATGTTTTATGCATTCGTTCTTCATTTTATTTTTAAATATCTTTTTATTTTTAAATTTCTTTTTATTTTTATTGTTACTTTTATTTTTATTTTTTTTTTTTTTTTTTTTTTTTTTTTTTGTTTTATTTTTTTATTTTTT
>JAKTQT010000438.1:4480-16503 GCA_030579355.1 Botryozyma nematodophila | reverse complement strand
AGAAATAGATAAATAAATAAATAAATGAATAAATAAGATAATATTAAAATTAAAAAGTAGAGACTTAGTAGAAAATACTATTAAATTAATTATTTTAAAATAAAGTACAAAAAAATCAAATTGTAAATTTTAAAAATAATTCTCGAATACTTACTTAATAAGCGAAAAATATTTTCATTTTATAGTAATTTATAATTTTATAGTTACAAATTAGATAAAATCTTATAGTGATAAAGAGTTTTGTATATGATCAAATATTGTACAGTAGTCATTATATAGTAAATAAATTTTTATAAAATAATACATCAATTACCATAGCTGTATTATTTATTTAATTTAAATTTTGATTAGAAATATATAATAAATAAATGAATCAATAAGATGACCTTTACCCAGTACGAGAGTGCACAGGTTGTGACTCGCAAACTACGAGCGAAAAATGAATCCATATCATCATTATTACCCTATGCTAAAAAACTTCTTCATGGTGAATTATTAGTTTATTTACCTCATAAAGAGCTTTTCTTGCTCGAGTGGGTCTTGGATCGTTCAAAAGATAACTTAGAAGATGTTTCAATAGCAAGAGCTGACCCCAATTTTTGGAATTTTTTTATTGAAGTATGGTCTTCTCCTGCTATAAAAAATAAGTCTCTTAAAGCTAGAATATATCAAAAATCGAATTTTTTAAATACGATTTTAAACTCGTTAACTGACACCTATAATCTTCTAAATACTTCAAATGACTCTAGTTATTCATCTACCAAAGCAATTGACCTTTTGGTTTCATTGCAAAATTCTATATCTTTATTACAAAATGATAACATTTTTCTTTATTCTACAATAGATGTTCAAACTGATATTTTAACTGAATTCTTAAAAATTGCTTCTCTGTTATCAATTTATTCTCTACCACTATCTACTTTTTCTTTTTTTATTCAGCAATATAAATCTTCCTTTTATGGTTTGTCTAATTATAAAAAAATTGCCTTAGCATTTTCTTCAAAATCTCTAAAGTATACGGCTTTATTATTAGGACAGCTGGTTAAAGATTCTCATCATATAAATTCTAATTCTAAACAATATCAATTATTTAACTTATTAGACGATATAATTGTTCAGATTCTTTTTAATCCACACATTATATCTCTACATCCAATAAAATTAAATCTTTTACTTGCACCTCTTAAATCAATTGTACCCAATCCAAAAAATCCTAATGAATTTGTTTATTTAAATTCATTCATTCCTTACTTTTATAATATATGTTTGAAGCAATTAATTTTGCATTCCTCAGAGACGAGTGCTATTAATCCTACTATTTACTTTTCAGAACTATGCGCAATATCTCCTGCTCAATCACATAACTTGCTTCAAATAACATATAAAAAAAAACTTTTTTTGTCAGAAGATGTTTTGTCAAATATATTTTCGCAAACAATTCAAAGAGAAAATGCCCCATGGATTTTAATTTCTGACATACTAAATTTGAACGTTAATATAATTCAAAAGAATCAATCCCTGATTTTTGAGAAATTATCTTCTATTTCAAAAGAGAATTCTTTGTCTTTTTCTGCTTCATTAAATTTTCTTATTCATTTGATTGATTCTTATGCTGATTCTCGACAGTTATCAATTTTTATTTCTTCTTGGATAGACGTTTTACAAAATCTACCTAAAGATTCTTCTTACAGCATATGGGAGAATAGTAAAGTAGTTACTACGGTTGCTAAACATGTCGTTTCAGAGTTTACTCCTCATAAATTAAAGCAATTATTAATTAGTTTCAATCAATCACTTTCTTCTATGATAATTAATGATTTATCATTTTTACCCCTTATAAGCATACTTATTGGCATATCAAATTTTTCGAGATCAATTATTGATAACTTGTTTGACTCATTCACTTTATTGTTATCTACTTTAATAAATTCTCATAATTATTCTGCTGCTCAACTTGGGCACAATTTTTGGAAGTCTGTTTTACTACTGCTTTCGCTAATTCCAAAATCCGAATTAGAAAAGTCTAATTTTTCTTTTTTAACTAAAATCTATGAAACGCTCATCGAGTTATTCAGTTTAAATTTAACTTCCATTTCATCAGATTTGGATGTATTGTTTTACGGCCTACAAACATTTTTTAAAATATTGGAATTTAATATATTAACATCTACCGAAGAAGGTTTTATTAAGTCAGTTTCAGTGTTAACTGAATTACTCTCTTATTCTCCAAAGGAAGATTGGGATTTTATTGATGATTATTTAAACGATAAAACCATTTCGACTGCCATATTTTCTATAATTGTATCAAGATGGATTCCATTTTTAGGAAAAAAATTATCACGTGATCAAATTGATGATTTTGTTGACAAAGTTTGTTTACTATGGATCAAATCTGCCACTGAAAATAAAACTACTCTAGTTTGTTTACGTATGCATGATCTTTCAATCGATCATATGTTTCATGAACAATTCATATTAGTTAATTCATTCTTACAAAAAATTTTAGAAATTTTAAACGGTCAAAACAAAAGGTCACTTTGTATTCCAGCTTTGTTAGAATTGTATTCATTTTTAATAAATATCCCCATTGAATGCTTCACTAAAACAACGCGAGAAAAGATACTTGATGCGTCTGTTAGAAATGGCTTTTTGGAAACTTCATCTGCTGGTTCTAGTAAACTGCATCAACTTATTTGCACTTTCATTAAATCGATTTCATCTGTTCCAAACACTGGTTGTTTGCTTGAAAATGATCCAAAATTTTTAGTAAGCCTATTTGAATCTCTAAGTGTTCAAAATGTGACTGTTTGCGAAGAGTTAAATGAACGAATTTTATTAAATGTACTTTACAATGTTCTGCAAACAAAATCTTCAGCTGCAAAAGCACAATATATAAATTCATTACTAGATATTTGCATAGATAAATATAAAACATCTTCACAAATTTTTCATCGTTTAAAGCTAACTGAGGATTTAAATGTAAAAAAAGAGAATGATGACAAAACAGAAATTAGCTTAAATTTGAATGATAATATTTCCTACATTTATGTTTGCAGATTAGCTTCAATTGTAAATATTATTATTCGTCGGGAACCATTATTGGATCAAATTATAGTAGAAAAACTATTTTCTTTCGATTAGATTATAAAATTGGAACTTGATTCTCTTCTAACAATTTACTTAGATTTGTATTTTGTTTCAAAAGAGAAAGAAGATTCTGTTAATTTGATTGCTTTGCTTTCTGTATTAAATAGCATACAAGATTTGTGCGCTAAAGATAATAAGCTTTCTAGCTCGACTAACACAATACCGTTTCCAAAGAATGAAATTTTATCAACAATTCATAGAAATCTGTTAAATTTAATTTCAAAACTACAATCCTTAGACAGTTTTGAGGATCATAAAGAAAGATCAATAACAAGGTACAATTACAGTATAATTCTTTGCAGGATGTTTAATCTCCATTGTAATCTTGTGGATAGTTCATTTAATAATGGAATCCAAACGGTTGCATTGTTTATTACTTTGTCCGATTTATTTGAAATAGGAGAAACAGAACAAAATGGGTCCTTGGTATCATTACTAGTGGGTGAACAGTTTCCTCTTCTTGTTTCATCTTGGAACTTAGAAACTTTCTCAAAGATTCTTTCAATATTATACAATTATGCGTTTTTAAAGTCAAACTTAAAAAATGGATCATATGTAAGAGCGTTAATTGTTTTAATAAATCAACTTGATCACTTAAAACATAACGACGCACTAGTGAAGCAAATAGTTACTGCATTTGTATCAGGCTTTTCTAGGTATTTTGGAAATATTCCGAATGAAAATGTCCTCATTAATTTGCTCGAGGCTTTTGAACTTGTTTTGAGAAACCAAACTTGGATAGTATCACAGTATATTTTGGAACAAGGATTTGTAATCGTTTCTAAAGTTTCTTCTCCAATTCAATTGATTTCAGCTAAAATTTTCAATAATGAAAGGATTTTTCTTTGTTTTACTCAGATTCTTTCTACTATTCTTCTATTTCACAGGCATAGATTAAATGATCGTCATCATTTAGTGAACAATAGTTTCAAGCATTTGCTATTATGTTTATTTAAACCTGATCCATTAAAATTTGCTCAATCGAATATGGCATTAAATTTAGAATTTATTGATACAAATGTAGATCAAAATATTGTAAGTGGTTCCTTATTAAAAAGCTCTATTCCTAAGTCTTTTTTGGATGTATGTGATGTTTCTTCGGCAGGTGCTTTTGTAAGAATTTTAAATAACTTATGCGAGCCACCAACTTCGTCAATTAGAGAGCGTAAAGGAGTTTCGAAACTTACTTCTGCTTCTACAGCTGAAAAACGAGTTCTTTCTAATCACATTCCATATATTATAATAAATTATATATTTTTCTTGCTGTATTATAAAACTGATCAAGATGTACAAGAAACTTTATCGACCGGATTTCATGTTGCATTTGACATTTTGAGTAATGAAGAAATGAAAGTTTTGAGTGCATCCTTGGACTACTCCGGTAGACTGGTTCTCAGGAAAATATACGCAGACTATTTAAAACATGGGAAATGGAATGATGAATAATATTAGTTTAGTATTTCACGATGTCTTTTTGTAACATTTTTTATATTCATATTTTTTTGTAGATTGTTTAATAAATAAAAGTTTAATTGAAAATAAATGTTGTTTATATACAAAAACTTAAAATTCTATTATTTCATTTTTAGATTTACAATTCTATCACTTCTAAGTAGATTCAATGACACGTTGCTTTTTATTAAGAAATTAAAAAATTATAATATAAATAACATTAATCGGCGACCAATGATTTCATTCTTCATCCTTTTCTTCATCATTCCGAACTATTAATTGTAAATTCAGCAGTCCCTCAGCAATTTTATTAACAAGCTGATTGCTATCTCCATTTTCAATAATTTGTAATCTATTTTCTTCGGCATTTGTAGCTACAGTCCGCGATGCCAAATACTTTGGATGTGAAAGCAAGTATGTAGCACCTTCTGATATATCCATTTTTCTCATATCATAGTATTGCCTCCACGTATTTACAACTGTGCTGTTTTCATTAGATATTCTATTTAAAATTTCAAACAATGCAATGAGTTCAACCGTCGCATACACATGACCAAGTGTTAAAACTTTAGGTTGTACCCAAGAGTCAAAAGTATATTCAATCTGTTTTTCAAAAAAACCCAAAAATAAGACTACATCGTAAGCAATTCGGGCACCAATGTTATTTACTAGTGCAAGCATTAAAGGTAGTATTCCTCTATACCAAACATTTTGCAACCTGGGTTGTGATACAGGATCAATACCGGCTTTTTGAATTCGAACTGAAATAAAAGATTCAACAAGAGTACTAAATACACCATCTATTGCTAACTGTTCAGCAAGTATTCTTACAGATGCAAGCTCGACAAGAAATATTGAACTGAGTTCACCATAAATGTAGTCATCATTAAATAATAATCTATCCGAATAAGAATATAATGACATGACAGCATTGGCAGTGTTATTTTCAGCAATGTGTGCAGCAATAATAGGATAATATCCGTTTATTCCTTTTAATGAGAACGTACCTCTCAAAATAGATATTATTAATGTCATATCATTCGCATAGGACTTAGTTATATCTGATAAAGCGTTTTCAACTAGAATTTTAAACCCATTGGCTACAACCAATCCAAACATTCCCATCGAAGAATCTATTGTTTGCGATTTTAGTTCCTTTCCTTTCATAATATGCAACATTAAAGCTAAAAGTCTTAATAAAGGCCGATATAATTGACTATTATTGTCATGAAGAGCTTTCGGTAAATCAACATCTAACGAGCATATTAACGATGAAACAAGCTGAAAAACTTCTTCAGCATGATTTTGGAAAATAGAAGAGGTTGCCAATTTATTTGCTATTAAAAATGATAGTTCTAAGCGTTGAAAATAAACTTTCTCTAGAAATAAAGACTTAATGCCTTCATCTAAGTTTATTTTTAAACAGACCTTACATATCTCGGCAAGCATATTTTGCACATTCTTTGAAGTATGAGGGTATTTAACTATTGTATCTATTAAAAGCATCCAGGATTTAATTAAAGATACTTCAGCATCAATTAATGACAAATTGAGATTTGCTTCTGTAACCTCTTTTCTATATCCCTCCCAAACGTTGAAAGAAAAAAATAATTTGTCCATTAATTCCACATCATATGTATAAGATATACCATATCGTTTTGTAACTAGCATTGATTTTCTAAATCTTTGTAAACCAAATCCAGGCCATTTTTTCTCAATATTGCGTTGTAAATTAGTATGAAGCGTAGGTCGATAACCTCTAATCTGAAAAATATTTTTTGCAATCTTCAATAGTTGATTTGAGTCATCAAAAAATTCAATAATTTTCTTTGAAGCATCACTTTGTGTTTGCGTCTTAAATATTTCTAGCGCACAAAGCTCAGCTGCAAAAGAGGCTATCTTGAGCTTATAACATAATGGGGTGATATCCTCTGGATTTATATTATCATGAATAGAAGAAAAGTCGTTCGAAACGCACTGTAAGATTTTATGCCAAATTCCCTCAGATCGTCCTTTGTCAGAAACTGATACAGTCCAGCTGTTTTTGGCTAAAAAAAGAGATTCTAAGAAAGAACAAAACAGACTTGAAGAGTGTTCGTTTGAAGAGTCAATCATTCTTTTAATAATATCTAGTAAAGAGGTTATATTCTCTGTGGAAGAAGTGTTTCCTATGCCATGTCCCGTTAATAATAAAATGGCAAACCCTTCTTGCTTTCCATTCACCAC
This sequence comes from Botryozyma nematodophila, assembly GCA_030579355.1. Taxonomy (NCBI): domain Eukaryota; kingdom Fungi; phylum Ascomycota; class Trigonopsidomycetes; order Trigonopsidales; family Trigonopsidaceae; genus Botryozyma; species Botryozyma nematodophila. The sequence continues at coordinate 9,678 of JAKTQT010000438.1, read as the reverse complement.
AGTAGAAAGAAATTCAGCAAAATATTGCAAAGTTTCTGGACTAGAAAATTGATTGTTCATTGAAGCGCATAAAGCAGTAACAAACATATATGCAGGTCCTGAATTTAAATATGCTAACAAAGAAGGAACCTCATTATTAGCCCAGTTACCAGATAGTAAAGCAGATAACAATTTTATGACGTCTTGATCAAAACTAATTTCTAAGGAAAAACAATTAACTAAAGTTGGGGAAATTAAAAAAAGTTGCTTTTCCAAGTATGATTGATTTTTCTTTAAATAAGACCTTACTTTAATTAATATTGTCGCAAATTTAAATAACGACTTAATACACTCTAAATTCTTTTCCTGCAAATACAAGCCAGAATACAATGCATCAGAATTTTTCATTGCAGTATTAATAAAACCAAAAATAGGTTCCAATGGTTGTGTATTGTTACTTTCAGAAAATAGAAAAGAATCAGCTATGAGCTTTGCAGATTTAAACAAACTGCTCACAGCATAATTTTCTTGGGTAGAAGTTTCATCAACACTATAAACTGTATAAAGAATATCTTTGAAAGATGAAGAAATATTGTACGCGATTTGCATTCTCTGTTCTGCGTTGTTATAACGCCAAAAAGAAAAGCTACTAAATACATCAATAAAGTGACGTGCACAATGATATAAAACATCAGACTTTATCTTGCTAGAATTATTATTTGTTATAGAGCCTGAAATGGCATCCTTTACAAGGACAGCAAAGAAATTAGTCATTTCAATAGTTAAACTAAAATCACCATTCGAAATTTCAACTGAAGTAAGTAATGATGGTATCAAACCGCCATAACCTTTGTTTTCAAATAAATGAGATCTTGCTAAAAATGACCATACTCTCACTGGCGATATGGCAGCTACTACAGAAAGAAATTTTAAACATGTGATAATACTATCAATTAATTTTAATTGAAGAGAATCTTCAAAAATTCTTGCTATAATATCAAAAATATCCCCAAAAAATAACAACTCTGAAGTGGATTGCATTACATCTATACCAATTTCGTATGAATTAAGTTTTATTGCAGAAGTTATTAAATTTATTAAATCAATAATGAGATCATTTTCCAAAGATATTTTTGAAGTTTGTTCTAATAACCTTCCAACATAAGTCCAGCCATCCCATTCGTACTCCCACATTACAAGTGGAGGGGAAACGGAGCTAGGAATAATCTTTCCAATAGTATCTGCAGGAATATAAATGGCGCCTTGTCCATCTTCAGACCTTGGTGGAAAAACACAAAGATTTGATTTTAAAATAACTACGGACGAATCATTAGAAGAAAATTCATAATCTTTAAAACCTTTAGGAATTTGATGCATATAAGTGGATAAAGATTTTAAAAAGGAATAGGACTGTCTACCCGAGGCACTTAATAATTTTATTAAGGGTGCAGCTATAAAAGGAAATTTACCCTTTGCTAATATAATAGATTCATGAACCTCTGTATCAGTATAGAGGGAAACATTTAAAACATCATATTTATCATGTATTGTTGTGATTGCGGTGGCAATTATTTTAGTTAGTGTAAAAAATGGCACCGAAGCTCGCAAAAGTAAAGATAAAAGGGCTGCACTTCGAATATCTGAGTTAATTAATTTAAAAGTAGATAAAACAGTACCGAATACGTTTGAACTTATAGCTCTTGACGCTAAAATTTCTGGTGGAGTTTGATATGGTACAAATAATAAATCGTATAATGATTGGAACTGTTGAGGGATAGTTGATAAATCTGTTAAAGATTGAGAAATTCTATGTAATATTATACTCCAAGCAAGGAACAAAGGAGAAGCAATAGAAAAATCAGCTAGATTATTAAAAATGATATTATGAATAAATTGGATTGTACTTGGATCAGATAAATAGTTAGATAGGTTTGTGTTGGAGATGGTAAAAGAAGAATCTAAAAAACTTAAATCTGTTTCTTGTATATTTAATAATTCGATTGAAAGGATTGTAGCATATGACAATAAAGTGTTAGTTTGAATTGAAGTTATATTCAAATCAGTGGAAATAAATTTTTGTTCTGTTAAATAAGAAGACTTTGACAATAAGGTAAACCATTTTCGAATAATATTGGTAGTAACAGGTAAAGAAGTGCTAACAATAATTAAAATTAATCTTATAATTAATTCTTCTTCTAAAATTCTTTGTCTAGCAATTAATTCTATTAATAATAAATTATCAGCATCAACATTTGGAATAACTGTAGAAGATAAGTTATCAATAGAGTCAATTAATTTAATAATAAAATCTGGATCAATTAAAATTTCTCGAACATACTTTTTTGCAACTGAATTATAAATATTAGAATTATCAATGCTAATATTAAATAAAAGTATAATAATTTGAAATAAAACTCTTCTCTCATAAAAATATCTTTTTAGATAAAATAAAATTCGATCGGATACTCCTGAAGTTGAGCTTTCATTAGAAATAGCATTACTACTAGAAGAAGAAGAAAAACCATGCAAAAGAGAAACACCAGAGGATATAGACGAGTAAAAGGAAATAAATTTAAATGCTTCAATTTCATCTATAGATGCAATTTTACTCAAATTATATGCATCTTCTTTCATGCTATCAGTTATTTTAAATTCGGCAATGTTTCCTTCGGCTAACATATTTCGCGATTTGTCATTGGGTTGACCAAATGCACTATAGCATTTACAGAATAATTCTTTATATTCAGATAGATTTTTATCTAACTTCTCCTTGTCACCATTATTGAATTTTAGATACTTTAGAATATACTTTAATGTCCAAAATGGTCTATTTTGTATTTTTTCCATTTGTTATCGCCACTTAAATAAAAATGAGCAAAGCGATGGAAAGCAGTTAATTCAATTAAAAATAATCGATACTATGTGAAAAAAAAAAAAAAAAAAAAAAAGTAAAAACCAAAAACAATTTCTACTAATGAGAAAAAGTTTATTTATTTCTATTGGTTCGTATTTTTATTAATATATGTAAAAATAAATATTAATGTATGTGCAAATAAATGTGAATGTATGTGTAAATGAATGATGTAAATATATGTGCAAAATATATGTGTTATATATACTATGTTATACTATATAATTAAGATAATTATGATAACAATTCCGTGAATGTATATTAATAACAAATAATCGCAATATATTAACAAATGTATTTAATACTATAATGCAAGTAAAAAAAAAAAACAAATTAACCAATAGATGATATTTCTTGTTTATGTCTATATTTCTTTTCTTAATTATACAAACAAACAGCCAAAGAATATTTTCGTTGTTAGTAATGTTTTTGTTTTTTTGACAAATTAATTTGTAATATTGCTATATATATTAATAATCTAATTTAGCTACACCAAAGAATATTTTTACATGAGTCAGTTTTGATTTTTTCATATTAATATGAGATAATGCATTGAGTAGATGATATTTGATAATTAAACACAATAAATTATTATTCTAATTTGAGAATATAGTAATAAAATAATAAAACTTATAGATTTATAATAAAACATAATAAAATAAACAAAATGGATAACAAAGTAGTTCTAATAGACAATTATGACTCTTTTACTTGGAATGTATATCAATATTTAGTATTAGAGGGAGCAAATGTTACTGTATATAGGAATGATAAAATTACATTGAAAGAAATTATACAAGAAAACCCAGATCGATTAGTAATTTCGCCTGGACCTGGACACCCGGATGAAGATTCTGGTGTATCAATTGATGCTATTAAATATTTTAGTGGTAAAATACCAATTTTAGGTGTATGCTTAGGTGAACAATGCATTTTTTCAGTATTTGGTGGTAAAGTTATATATGCAGGTGAAATCGTGCATGGAAAAGCATCTAAAATTTCTCATGATGGTAAAGGAATATTCACTGGTGTTCCACAAAATGTCTCTGCTACTAGATATCATTCCTTAGCTGGTACTAGAGAAACTTTACCTGATTGTTTAGAAGTAACTTCAAAAACTGTTGATAGTAATGTTATCATGGGTGTTAGACATAAAGAATTTGTTATTGAAGGTGTTCAATTTCATCCAGAAAGTATATTAACACAAGAAGGTCGATTGATGTTTAGAAATTTTTTAAGCTATAATGGGCCTAAATGGTCAGATAATCCATCTTTTACAATAGGTCCAAATGCTACTCCAATTTCATTGAAAAGCTCAACTTCCATTTTAGATAAAATTTATAAAAAAACTCATGCTGATGTTGAATTACAAAAAGAAATCCCAGGTTTTACTTCTTCAGATTTTTTAAAAATTATTAAATCTGGTAATCTTTATCCAGCCATTGATTTTTATAATCGTCTAAAATCCTCATCTCCTCTTGTCGCTTTACTCGCAGAAATCAAACGTGCTTCACCTTCAAAAGGTTTAATTGATATTAATGTAAGTTCAACTTTACAAGCAAAAAAATATGCTCAAGCAGGCGCTTCAGCCATATCTGTTTTAACAGAACCTCATTGGTTTAAAGGTTCTTTAGATGATTTGTTACATGCAAGAATTGCTGTAGATTCAATATCAAATCGTCCAGCCATACTTAGAAAAGATTTCATTTTTGATCAATATCAAATTCTTCAAGCAAGAGTTTATGGTGCTGATTCTGTTCTATTAATTGTTAAAATGCTTTCTATTCCTACTCTACATAAATTGTACAAGTATTCAAAATCTCTTGGAATGGAACCTTTAGTTGAAGTTAATTCTCTTCAAGAAATGCAAATCGCTTTGGAGTTAAAAGCAAAAGTTATTGGTGTAAATAATAGAGATCTTCATTCGTTCACTGTAGATTTATCGACAACTTCTAATTTAGCTTCAATGATTCCAAATGATGTGATTTTATGTGCCTTAAGTGGTATAAATTCTCGAAAAGATGTCGAAAAATATGAATCAGAAGGAGTTAAAGGAATACTAGTTGGTGAATCTTTAATGCGTGCAAAAGATTGTTCAGAGTTTGCTAAAAGTCTGATAGGACTAAAATCATCCACCAAACACGAAAATCTATCTCAATACTCTATGCCTTTAACTAAAATTTGTGGAATTAAAACTTTGGATACTGCTAAAGTAGCGATTGAAGCTGGTGCTGATTTAATTGGTATAATTCTTGTTCCTAATAGAAAAAGAACAATCAATATTGAAACTGCTAGGGAAATATCTAAT
>JAKTQT010000434.1:455-16571 GCA_030579355.1 Botryozyma nematodophila | reverse complement strand
AATAATGTAAAAAGCACGATTAGTAACCACGAAAATACGAGGATACCGATTACTTGATCTACCAAATTTAGAGATTAATATTTCTCCCCGACAAGAAAATTCGACACGCTCATTTGTCGGAACATGCGAAGCCTGACGTAGATATCCTCCAACACCACCGTCGCCATCCAACCCCAAATAATCTCCTAAATACATTCTGGAGCCCAACATGGACATTCTTCTGCGCTCTTTTTGTCGTCCTAAAAGCTTAGTTCCGTAGTCTCTAAGTTCAATATAGCGCTTGTCAGAATTGGATACACCGCAAACGCCTCTCCATGCGCGTTGAATAATTATTGCAGCTTCAACGCGTTTTCGCAAGTAAGCTCGCCAAGCGCGCTGAATTCTGGTAGCCATATTATGCCAATACCTATCACGCATATGTTCAAGGGCAAAGAGCGTTTCGGGAGTTTTAATGAATACTTTAGATACCCCTAATTGATATTCCTCCTTAGGGATTCCAGCATCATGTAAAATTTGCTTCGTAGCCGATAATGAGTCACCGGTCCAAATATAATCGCCAGCATACGAAGTCTTTCCTGATAAAAGATAAAAGCGTTCTACAAACTTTTCATAAGTCTGTCTATACGCAAAACCTGCACGACGAATTCGTACATTCTCTTGTAAACCAAGATACTTTATCTGATGAAGAACCATTTTAGAATCATAATCGTTTGGAGATTTAGTCTGATTAGGCTTAATAGTACGAATATAAGAAGGAGTACATTTCATAAGAGTTTCAACAAGATCATTTGCAGAGCTTTTAATCTTATCTCCTGCTGTAGGTGGCCTACGTTTTGAACTGTGATCAACTTCCCCAGGGAAAAGAGCTTTTAAAAATGGGTTTGAAGAAGAATGAAGTAGGTCTAATAAATCTTTAAGTAGGACATCTTTATTTTTGTCAGTAATGCCAGAAACTTGATATTGTACATCGCCAGCGTAATGCTTTATTATAAAAGAATTCTGCCTTGACTCAAAATGAGGGTTCGCTGAGAGCATGCTCATACGTTGCATAAAGGATTGATCAGCAGCATCAGAATCAGCATGCGCAGTTGCAATGGAATCATTTAAGGCGGCGAATACACCAGGCGGTCTTTTGGCTTCAATTAAATCACATACTATTTTATTATTAAAATATTTAATAGGGTTCCATTGAATTTTTTCACGTACATATTCATCTTGCTCAGCCTTCAAAGTTAGTTGAATAAAAATTTGTTGTAATTTTTCATTAACATAATTAATACAAAGTTGTTCAAAACTGTTGTTTTCAAAAATTTCAAAACCATAGATGTCTAAGATTCCAATTGACATTTCTGCAGAATTTTGAGTATTTAGTGATTTATTAACTCTAGCTACTATCCAATCGAATAAATTGAAGTAAATAGCTTTGGACAATGCATCACGAACAGCAGTTGCTTGAACGATGTTAAGCGGAACTTCATATATTGAGCCACGCCTCATTCCTCTAGAAGTTTCCATTATGCGTATAGTAACAGCTTTTTGAAGAAGACTTTCATCAACACCCATGAGATAAGCTACAAAATTTGTAACAGAAGTATCTGCAACTTGTGCATTACCAGATTCATCTTCTACAAAAGTAATATTTCCCAACCAAAGAATAATTGAAAGCATACGAAAGATTTCGTCTTGTTCTGGTACACCTACACCTATAGTTTCCATAGCTTTTATTGTATCATTAAAGTCCTTTACATCATCTATTCCTTCAACAGAGGTACAACCTGATGCAGAAGTATAAACATAAGATTCTGGAGGTTGAATCCCAAATTGTTCTCTATATTTTTTATTTGCAGCCTTGGTAAATTGATAAAAAATATGAAAATTTCTTTCATTGCGAATTTGACCAACCACTCTGTTTTTTTCAAGTAAATAGTTTGTTATATTAGCACCAACCGGTTCAGCTTGTCTATTAAATAAAATTTCTAAATACTTTCCATGACGAGAAGAATTGTTATTACGCAAAGTCTTAGCACAACCAAATGATTCTAAAAGTGGATTTGTAGCAAGAACCATATCCTTTGTTCTTTGAATAGAAGAGGATGATGAAGAAGATACAGAAGCAATATATTGCATTAAACGTTTTGCAGCTTCAGTCTTTCCTGCTCCAGATTCCCCCGAAATAATTACACATTGATTCTCATAATATGATTTCATATTATAAAATGCAGCTTCTGCTATAGCAAAAACATGAGGAGGCATTTCTAATCTATTTTTACCTCTATAGGATTGTAAAGTTTCTTCAGTATAAATACCCAAATCTTTAAAAGGGTTTACGGATATTAAGACGTGTCCGATATATGTATAAATAATACCATTTTCGAATCTTTTTTTTAAATTTTCATTAATAGCTTCCTCAGTAATTTTTGACAATAATGTTAAATCTGAAACACCCACTTCTTTTTTATGTGTGTTATCGAAATAAGTTGCCTTTTTAACTCCTGAACTTTCTCCTTTTTTGGGTGGTGGTTGTTTTGAACCACCTGCTGCTCTTCTTCCAGCTCTTTTCGTTATAGCCATAATTTATAACTTTAGTATGCAAATATAAAGAAAAGATTATCCGTTTTAAGAAATTGATGAGAGTTAAATAGAATCCGAGATACGCACTGCAAATGTATTTCTTAATTAATGTGGGAATGAAATAAACAAAAATAAATGCTGGTTTATACTTTTATTATTTTTGATGGTTTTTATTGCTTTATTTATTTTCGCTTATATTCCAATCAAAAAAAGAATTCAAATAAACAGTGGAAAATGAAAATAATAATAATAATAATAATAAAAACAAGAAAAATAATAAAAATAGTATAATAAACAAAATTAAAAAAAACAGTTTATTATTTGTATTTATTCGATTTTGTTATAGTAGAAATATGATTATTTTCCTATTTGTGACAGACGATAGATCAAAACCAAATATAGTTTATGTTCCGTTGCTAACCGAATTATATAATTACTCTTGTTTGATATGTAACTACGAAACAACCCGAAATAGGAACTGATAATGGTTTTTTGGATATCATTTTTAAATGTAGCTATATTCTGCTACAGTTTAACAGTTTAACAGTTTAGCGGTTTTGTGTTTTTATTATATATGTATTTTACTTTTCTTATTTTAGTTGTATATGATGTTATATGTATTATTATGTGTGGTTATTATATACAATTATGTTAATTATTATTAAAGTAAAAATAATTTGTTATATTTACTAAACTTGTACTTTGTTATAAAAAAGATATACATGAGATATATTTTATTCAAAAAATATTTCTAATAGTCCCCTCTATGAAAAATTAAAAATTTCATTTAAATAAACCTTTTATTAGGTAACCAATAAGTTCTAAATGCTTATACTCGTAGATGAATAGATTTTTGTACTTAAATTTCTTTTCTGCAAACTTACAAAAATGAGTTTTGTTTTTAAAACATAGACGGTTTCAAGTGAAAAATACAAAGATTTTCTGATATCAAATAAAATAAAAACTATCAATTACCACAAACTGTATACAATCCCAACACACTCTCTATTAGGAAGTATGATTAATCTCAGCTACTAGTTCGTAATCAACCATACGAATCAGCTTCGTCATACCCTAATACATCTCAAGTGCAACCTTGAATTTCTGGTTTTCTCCTATCAACCACATAAATGTCTTAATTATTCACTAACAAACTTTTATCCTTCAAACCTTGATTATCAAAAATAAGAATATTTCATAAACTTATTAAACTTAATAAAAATATAAAAAATGGATATGCTTTTATTTTTCTATTTAGTCAAATTTGAAATATAATTTATAATAAAATGTTAAATGAAAAAAAATATAGCTAAAAAATATAAATAGAAATGGTGAAGCTCATTAAGGTGCAAATATTATGCTAAATTATAATAGTAAATCTTAAAATGCATGATTATGATTTTGACCCAAGAATTTAGAAGGGTGTAAAGTAATTTTTTTTTTTTGGTATAAAGCAGAGTAAAGTACATTTCAAAAAAGTTAAATAAAGTAAAGATAATATAGAATCTTCTTAATAATTTATTTTTATTATGTTAAATTTATTACTATTAAGATCATTTCGCAATTAATAAAAATAAATCTTTCCTTTTAAAAGTTATATTGATACAATAAGATAGAATCTTTTTGGATAATAATTTCTAAACATGTTTATTTATTTTCAACTATTAAAAAGACAAAGCATTTGTTATTTTCAATTATTTACAAATAATTAAATTATATACTAATGGACATATTATAGGTTTTTAATGGTTTTTACATGTACAATAATAAGATCGACTGATTTTAAAGGGTTTAATTAGTTTGAGGTTGAACTTATTAACAAATTTTAAATATATATAAATATATTTTGGAAAATTGGATACACTTTATTTTGACTGACCAATAAAAAAAGCATACTTTATTTAATTGCCACATAATAAATCCAATATATTTACGTGGGATGAAAATGGATTTTAAGCATTTATATACAAATATATACATACACACTTGCAAGCATATAAACCTGTTTATTTGTGTGATATGCAAATATATTTACGTTGAATTTGCGCTGAATTAGTAAAATAATTTTTATTTCAAGCATATCATTATACACACATTTTCATCTTGGGAGTATTAAACATTTCTTATTAATTTACTACTTGTTTTGTATGATTCATATGCATATACTTTGTCTCTAAAACTTTTTTTCTTTCACTTTCTCCCTATATGCCATTTTAAAATGTGATTGAATTTCACATTTGTAAACCGTTTTTTAGTTAACTCAATTTCAATTGCTACTGATTTTATTTTTCTTTACTGATTTTTAAGACAAATTTTATAAAATTTTTGCTTTGAATTTTCTTGCTAAATTACTAATTACTATTTAACTATTTTACTATCTTACTTTATTTAACTTAGCTTACTGCTTAATATTAAAATGTCTACTATTGATTATTCTAAGTATACCTTTGTATCAGCCACATTTGCTTCTGTTAAAGATGACTCCTCAGTGATTCATGTTGTGCCAACTATTGCTGAATTCGAAAAAAAATGGGAAAACCGCTCTATAACCAACGCATACCAGTTTTCTCGTAAGTGGTGTGATATGGTTGATGAAGATGAAGATGAAGATAATGCGGAATTTGATATTTATCGTAATGATGAATATTTTGATTCCTTTTTAGTTGGTTCTATACCCTCTACTAATGTGGGACTTAATGAAGAATCTAATAAAGAAACTAATATAACCACTAATGATACTGAAGATAGCAACTTTATTTCAAACTCCACTATGTTTATTAAAGAGAAGCAAAATGAACCTAGTTTCTATAATAATAATATCACTTCTATTACTTTTAATAGTTCAAACATATATCAAGAATCTAAGATAATTCCTCATATTAATGTCTTCACAGAATTTCATATTAATAATTCCACTAATTGCACTAAAAAATTATATTCGGATATTGACATTATAGAAAACTCATTATCCAATAACCATAATGACAATATAGAAGATAAAGTTTTTGGAAAAACCAAAAATTTAAATGAAAACAAAAATACAACGAATTGTTCTAAATTAAATAATATGATTAAGCCGTTTGATCAAAAAATTTTTCATGATTTTCCGGTTCCTATCACTCAATTTCTTGCAAATGAGAATTTATCTCGTTCAAAAAAAAAGGTCGACAATACCTTGTCAGGATTAACTACTCTGAAAAAAACTGAATATTTATCTGAAAAAATAAATTTACCAACAAACCAAATTTCATTTGGACAGCTTGATGCTAATGAACTTTTTCAGCTACCTCCAATAAAGTATACACCTATTCACTACAATGCTAATAATGAACAAAATATTAATATCCAAAAAAACGAAAGTAAAAGAAAGACAGAAAACATTAAAAAAAGTGAATATACCCAAGATGCGAACATGATGAAATTCGTCACAAATGAAAGCGAGTTAAATTATGAAGTCTTAAAAAAATATAAAGAAAAAATTGTCGGAAGTATCGAAAGTATCGAAAGTATAAAATTAAATCAAATTAAGACTACTAGAATGCAACTTAAAATTACAGGGGAAACCAAAAATGAAGAAGAGGTTAAAAGAGTAGAAAAAGATAAGGCTTTTACAGAGATAAAAGACATTACGAGCGTCAAAAATGTTGAAAAGATTATGCATTTTAAAGATATAGAAGATATTAAAAGTACTCAAAGTGCTACAGTAGCTAAATCAAATAAAAATATCAACAACATAAAGGAGGTTGAAGTTTATAATCATAGAAAATCCAATACAGCTAGAATGAACACAAATAACATTGAAATGAAAAAGCCAAACATTGCAGAAATAGAAAAGTTTACTATTGTTGATAAAATGAAAGACATAAATGTTATTAAAGATGAAAATTTGAAAGATAAAAATGTTATATCTAAAAAATACTCCGGAAAAAAGAGAAGTAGAACAAAAAAAACTTCAATTAAGAAAAGTCGAAGTAAAAAATTGGTTTCTAAGCTGCCAACACAACATGAAGCAATCAAAGAAAATTTGGATCCAGAAAAAAAAATATTAGCTGACGCAGAGGCTAAAAAAATGACTTCTATTTCATTAACAAATAATAACAACAGAGTTAGTAAGTATAATATAGCTACTTCCAAGAATTTTGATAATATGTTGGGGTGCTTTGGTCATTTGATTACTTCATCATCATTTTCAATGAGTTCTTCAAGTTTAAACTATAATTCAGATACAATCAGTACCACTTCAGAACTATCTGATTTCGAAGAAAATGATAATTTTTTGTTATTGAATAATAGTTATCATTTTCACAAAGATACCGATCACTTATTTGAAAGTGATAATTTGCTTGAAAACAAGCTTTTTCAATCAACGATGAAACTGAACCTTCAGAATTCTTTTTGTGATTTATTGTCTAATGAGAAAAATGATATTTTTTATGATATTATGGAGCCACAGGCAGACATTTTTGCCCATAGCGATATAAAAAGAAAATTTAAAGTAAATTCATTAGACAATGATTTAGATAAAATATTTTTGGAAGAAGGTTTAAATTCAAAAGATAAGGCGTCAATTAAAAACTTGAAATACGAAAATATCCAAGATCAAGTTGAAGCAAATCTAATAGGAGACGATTTCTTAAAACCGGTGACAAGTAATTCTATAGATAAGCAAGAAATAGGAATAAGAGAGTGGAATATTAAAGGGGTAAAATTAAAAACAGAAAGATTAGTGTATACGGAAAATGCAAAACTTTTGCTTGATAATAGTTTTGAAATCGCAACTGGAAAATTTATTTTGAATGAAAATCCATTTGCTCGCTGCAGTATCCTAAGCTTTAATGAAGCTTTATCAGAGTACATTGGACTTTTTTCTGTCGCTCTTGAAGACATAAAATTCCATGATTTATACGAGGTAAATAAAAAATCACAAATTCTCGCATCTAATTTAGCAAATAATTCATATGCACTTTGTTGGTCTGTTATTAAAGATATTGTTTTAACCAACTCAAGCCATTCTGAGCTATTTGTTAAAGATAGTATAAATTCTAATCATAAACTGGTTGAGAATAACGATATTCCTGGAGACAGTTTATTTTTAAATGATCAATATAATGAAGTTGATCATAACAAGGATATTATTTTTAATAGCAAATTTTCTAATAATTTTGCTTTCTTTTTTAATAACTCTACAGGTAGGAAATTTTCACGCACTGTGGAAAAAATACCGCAAAAAGAAATTAAACTTTCAATTTATAGATTTGAAGACATATCAAATAGATTGATTTCAATCATCATTCAAATAATAAATAAAACTTTTTATTCTTTTTGGAGCCTGCTTGCAATTTTTCGGAGTTCAAATAATTTAAAATCCATGAAATGGTTAAAAAATTTAACTTTTAAACAAACGAATAATAAAAAAAAAGGAAAGGATATAGTTGTTTCTAAGAGAGCTGATATTAGGAAAGTGTGCTTTACAATCCCTATGGACATTTTGATTGTTATGGATTATAAAAATCTCGGTTATAAAATGATAATGAAAAAATTTGAACTGTTTAGGGAAGCTACTACGAAAAAAATTAAATTTTTGATTGATTACATTATATATAATATTATCAAGTTTAATACCACTTCGATGCAACTTAGTTTATTATTCTTTTATTATTTTGTTCTTATTTTATTGTTAAAGGCTTAATATTTTGTTAGTGTATATCTATTATCATCACGTTGTGTTAGTCAACTTTTCTTTATTGGCGTGTATTTTAGTTTTTTGATATTATTTTTTTATATTTTATGGTAATTCTGTTATCGTATTTACTATGTTTTAAACTTTTTTGAACGTTTACAATTGGGATAATAGTCTTGTGTATTTTTAATATTTTACGCTGTTATTTTAATGTATATTAGATAAATAGAAAATTTTTATAATGATTTAATTATATGAGGAAAAGTGAAATAGAAAGAAATGATACTTTCTTTCATTTTAAAATGAGTTCAAAAAGAAAAAAAAACTTGATAAGTATAATTTTAATAATGATTATCTGGTGTACATTAAAGAAAATTGATATTTTTCACCGACCGAAATTTTACTTAACGAGATTGAAAGGGTTTTACGTAATACAAAATAGAGTTTTTTTTACTGAATATAGCGATTATTGATAGAAATGGGAATCAGTAAAAAAGAAATCTTAATTTTGTACTGTTTAGTCTGCAGCTATAAAGTTATCTAATTTATGCTGTTCCACTTATAAAATATATATATATATTTTTTTTGAATTCTAGATAATCAAAAATTTTTAAAATATATGCCATACATACTTTATAAATTGCGGATTGCATTCTTGATATAGTTTTCAAATAAAACTGAACATTTTTAAACGTTTTTAAACCCTAAAAACTGAGTCTAGTTGGAGTTGAATTTACCAATTCTTATAATTTAAAACTTTTTGTACTACGAATCTGTCATAGCAACTATCTTTGAGTGGGATTTTGTTCGCTTAACTCACTTTAATTACAAATTTTTTTAATTTGATAATAAATGAATGATCAATTAGGACATAGTATTTCGAATTTGTTTATATATATGGATAATTTTATTATATTTTATTTTATTTTTTTTTTTTTTTTTGGGAAAATACGAAGCACATTTGGTCAAGTTTCAAAAATAGGGATCTAAAAAATAATTATACCTCTCTTTGAATTCTGACACTACTTTTTAATTTAATTCTATTTTCATTATTATCATTATAGAACATAAAGAAGCATAAGCTTATAGACAGCCTTGCATGCCATTAGAAATAAAATGGTATCAGATCAAGATGAGTTACAAGAGAAGTTTCCTGCTGTAGATGGAAGCGTAATTGCGGCTATATTATTAGATTTGAATTCAAAAGAAGAGTCTATACCTATATTAACCGAGTTAAACAATGAAGCAATAAAGTTGGGAGTATTGGAAAAGAAACTAAGTCTTGGATTAGAAGATGTTGTTTTAAGTGAGAATAATTTTAGTGGTATAAATAATGATATTAATCTTGATAAAGATATTAATAACAATAGTCTAGCTACTGATGAAACCTATTCAGATGACCCATTAATCTTTCTGCAAAAAGCCTTTCCTGAAGTTGAAATTGAAGATTTAAAAAGAGTTTTAGACAAATGTAAAGGGAATATTGAGCTTTCCGTTGATGAAGTTTTAACCAGAGAATTCATTTTAGAAGATGAAAATTTAAACTCAATGCAATACAAGAATAAGGATCGTTTCAATGATTTTTTGCCGCAAAAAAAAACTCGTATTTCTTATAAAAGTTTAGAGAATGAAAATTTTTTTGCTTTGTCCAGTGCTTCTAAAAGTAAAAAAAAGAAAGATAAATCATCAACAACTAATAATATCAGTAAAAGTAAAAATAAGGATAATTGTTTTTCTGCAGGTACTTCTGATCATTTAAGATGGACA
Organism: Botryozyma nematodophila; assembly: GCA_030579355.1. Lineage (NCBI taxonomy): Eukaryota > Fungi > Ascomycota > Trigonopsidomycetes > Trigonopsidales > Trigonopsidaceae > Botryozyma > Botryozyma nematodophila. Next base: position 6,553 of record JAKTQT010000434.1, on the reverse strand, counting down.
GATAAATCAGAAAAAATCAAGGATTTATCTAATTTTTTAAAATTAAAAAAGGGTGTTTTAGAATCTTTTTTAGATTTTTCAAACGGAGATATATACGAGGCTGTGAATATCATCTTTTCTTTGGGAGAAGATAGTGGTATAAAAATTATAGAGGATACTAAAAGTAATTTTACTATTGAAAGTTATGAATCGACTAAGGAAAGTAATGATTTATTAAAAAACCTGTATAGCAAAAGTAGCAAAGAAAAAAATGAGAAAATCAAAACAATATCTGAAACAAATGTTGAGGATTATATGGATTTGAAAAAGCAATTTAATAAAACACCAAGCTTTTTTATAAAAAGCGTTGTAAACCAAGCGACAATTTCTTTTGAGGATAAAGAACAGATTTTATTATTGTGTAAAAATATAGATTTTGAACTATCACTACTAAATAATATTAAACATATGCGATCTGAGCATGCTAGACAACACAGTAATAACCAATTCAAGTCTTATGAAAATGAACTTAAAAACAATGAAATTAAAGATGTATACAGTTTAAATCAAAATTTAATTTTAAAATCTACATCGGAGCTAAAAATGTTAGAAGAGTCGTTAAAATCACAAAGATTTGAATTATTTAACAAGGCAACACATTTAGTTAGGCAAAGCAACACTAAAAAGAATTTAGGAGGAGCAGCTTCTTTTTATTCTGAAAAGGCGAGAGAAATAAATTATCAGTTAAAAGAAGTTACTAGTGCTTTGTATTATAAAAATGCAAATAAAGAAAACTCTTCATCTATTGATTTACATAATATTCCAGCTGATATTGCAATTCAAATATCAAAGGAAAAATTATCAGTGTGGTGGAAAAAATCGAAAGAACAAATCGCAAACGGCATAGAAAATGTGAAATATCTTCAGATTATTACAGGAAAGGGAATACATAGCTCAGATGGTAAACCTAAGATATTACCCGCTTTAGTTTCTTATTTAAAAGAAGACAGATGGGACTATGAACTTTGCAGTGGGTATGTGATAGTATACGGGAAATTGGCGTCTTAAAATTTGTTTTTGGGCTGGAGTTAGTTTTTATTTAGTATTTTAACTGTATTTTTACTAGTTTTCGATATTTATGACACATTTTGTTTATTTAATTTGTTATTTTTGTTTGTTTTATATTTTTTCAATTTTTATGTATAGTATCTAATTATTTACTGTTAATTAAACAAAGCAATTTATAAAACAAGTGTGATATTAAAATTTAGTTTATTAATGTACATATTCTATTTTTAAAACCAAAAAGCAGCAAGGTTTACTAAAAGTGATTTCACGAGAAAATAACAGAGAGTTAGCGTCTTCTTCGTCTCTGTACTAATTCAAACCCATCTTCATCAACAATTGGATCGTTATTTTGAGGTTGATCAGAAGAAGATGATTGAGTACTTATCAAATTTGGTACTTGTTGATCATTATTTATTTCATCAATATCAATTTCATCATCAACATCTTCATAATCATCATCATTATCACTTAAATCATTTGCTCCATCTTGATTTTGAGGAGTTACAATTAAACTATTATCTATTTTATCACCTTTAATTTTAAATTTTTCAAAAAGTTGATCAATTCTTGTAAAATCACCTTGTTTTGCGCTTTTATACATATCCATAATTAAAACTGAAATTTCGTATGCACTATCATCTTCTATTATGGTATCATATTCATCTTCCATAACTTGTAACAATCTATATTCTATATCTTGTGTGTAAACAGTTTTTTGATCTATTGGTTAGTAATGAATTTTAGCTTTTGATATATGTATTATAATATATATTTATGTACTTATAAATATATATAAGTTAAAGAAAATTATTTATATTTACCAAATAAATCTAAAATAACGCCAGCAAACCAATCCCGTTTATCATCACCATTTGAGCCACCCCAATTATTAGCAATAGCAATTGAAAGATCTTCCCATTCTCTTAAGGCCATACAAATTCCTAATTCAAATCTAGCTTGATTTTTTGCATTTTCTAATATTAAAGATTTTTCTGATGTGAAAGACTCTGGATCTTTAATTTTTGATTTCATTTGATTATTGAAAATATTTTATAAATTTAAATATTTGTTTATTTAATATTTTGTAATCCTATTAATCAATAAATTTACGTTTTGTATTTCGTATTTCGTATTTTATAATTTATAATTTATAATTTATAACTGTATATATTTTAATTGTGTATGTTTTACAATTTACAATAAGGTACAACTATATTAATGATATATACTTAGGTATCTTTATATGTATATTTTATGTTTAACAATATTGGAATTATACCATTTTTGAACGCCATGAAAAATCCTCCTCCTCTTCCTCATTATTTTGATGATTAATTTTATAATTTAACTGATTATTTTTATGATTTAACTGATTATTTTTATTTGATTCTAAAACTGATATTCCAGATTTCACAGGTTTTGATTTCATAATTAACATTTTTCGACGATTTTTTAAAAGTTGGACTCGGTTGTCATATTCTTTTTGTTGCTCAAATTGTTTTAAATTTTGAAATTGTATTTCATCATGAAAATCAGAATTATTGTATGAATTTGAAGATATTGGATTTTCTAATATCTTATTCTTATCACTATTATTATTATTTTCAACATAATTTTTTGAAGTTATTGAAGAATCATTTTCTATATTTTTTTCATTTGTATTGTTCTCATTAATATAATTATTATTAATTTTAATTTCATTTTCTAATTTTGCTAAAGAATTTTCAATTTCATTATTTTCAGTTTGAGTTTCATTAATTTTATTCTTATTATTATTTGAATTAGAATCAAAAAAATCTATTGGAAGATTTGATTTTTTTAAAGTATTAGTAGTTATTTTCTTTTTCGATTGTATAGTTTCATTTTGAGAGTCTATATTTGATTCAATTTGTGTACTTAAAGGTCTTTTTTTCGATTCAATCATATGGATTTTTTGAGAGTTCACTCGAGTATTTTTGGTTTGTTTATTTTATAGTAATTTAATGTGTATATATTTTAGGATATTATTCGTATATTATTTGTATATTATTTGTATATTATTTGTATATTATTTGTATATTATTTATCTACTATCTAGTGTAGAATATTATAAAGTATTAGTATTTAATATTAACAGCTGTACATACAAAAATTTGTTAACTGTTTTCTTCAATACATACTACAATGTTTTTACAATTCATCTATGTAAATTGAGTTTAAGTTAAATAAAAACAAAATTAATAAACAGTATATACAACACAGCATAAATAATATTAAATAATAAAATCAAAATTCCTACTTATTTATATTATTATATTATTAAATTATAGTAATGTATAATTAAAAATATATGTCAATTTCAATGCAAAATGATTTTTTGATTAGTCTAGCTTATATTTTAAAATTTCTTTTATTTAAAGTGTTTTTTTTTTTTTTTTTTATTTTTCTCTTTTTTTAAATTTCATTTTTGTTTTTCCTATTTCACATAACAACGAAAACCATCTCCATATCAACAATCAATTTTTCAATTTTTAATTTTTATTCTTCGCATCAAATTATCAAATTGGTTTAGTAAGGAGACAAAATAATAAAATTAATATTTTTTTTTTTATTTTTTTTTCTAATTTTTAACTTTATTTTTCTCAATTTTTGCAATTGTTTGTGTACATAAACGCATTTAAATTGTTTATTTATTATGGTTAATTAGATAGAGCTAATTTGTACGATATAGTGGATAATATTAAGGTGTCAATAGATTGATAACAATAGTAATATAATAATAATAATAATAATAATAATAATAATAATAATAATAATAAGTTAATAATAATAAGTTAATAATAATAAGTTAATAATAATATCATAATAACATAATAATAACATAATAATAACATCATAATAATAATAATTATAATAATAACTAATACTAACAACATACTGATAACAAAATAATAAAAAACAATAAACAACACTCGTTTTTTGTGTTCCTTGCTAATTTTATACTAATCACTTATTTCTAGAACCATTAAACCAAATACTAATTAGAATACCAATTATTTTAAATTTATACTCATATAGAATGACTGAACCAAGAAGATCGTCAAGAGCAAATAAAGGTCATGCTCCGAAGTATACATACGATGAATATGCAAATGGTCTTAAAACACCAAAGGCGAATACAGCAAAAAAAATAAAAAAACAATCTAAAAAACCAAGTAAACTTTCAATTTCTATCAGAGAAACTTCACAATCTCCTCTGGATAGTTCATTTCCTGATTTTTCTCCTTCTCCTATTATTAATCATGATTTTCCCTCTAATAATTTATCCATTCCACCTTTAAATGGCGATAATTATAACAATTTAAATTACTCCAATTATAATCCAGAGATTATTGACAACTCAAACTCAAATCAATATCAATTGCATGTTCAAAATGAAATTCATAGTGACAATAATTTGCCTTTGAATAATAAAAGATCAAATCCTTCAGATGACAAGCCTAGTTCAAATCAAGTACAAATAAAAAAAATAAAAATTAATGAAGGTACTAATAATAATAATAATAACAAAATTAATAACAATACCAATACCAACAATAATTTATCAAAAACAGAGTCAGCTCAATCTCCTAAAATACCTGTCGATAACAATGAAAAAATGAGGAATTCAGTTATTAATTCATTATCTTCAATATTAACTAAATTTTTTGATGGATTAGTATCTACAGGAAAATTAGATGTTACTAAAAAAAATGCGAACTCAACTAAAGAATTAGCAGAAATAATAAGTAGTCGCATAGAAAATTCCTTATATGATAAATTTATTGGACCCTTTAAAAGTAAAAATCAAGAAGCTCTTAATCAATATCGTTCTCAATTTAGATCAATTTCATTCAATTTAAAAGATCAAAAAAATCCTATTTTACGTGATAGATTATTAAATGAAGAAAATACTCCAGAAGAAATAGCTTCGATGAGCAAAGAAGATATGATGAATCCAAAGTTTCGTAAATTAGCAGAAGAAGTCAGGGCAGAAGCCATTTCAGCTTCTGTGTTAAAAGTTAATGATATGCCTAGAATTAGAAGAACACACAAAGGTGAAGAACTTATTGGGGAAAATGATTCACATCACATGACAATGTCTTCAGATGCTGTTAGTTTCGCTTCTAGTAGAGCAGATTCTACAACTCCTGAAAATGAAGATAAACCGAATACGAAGACATCCACTAGAGAAAATAAAAGTGCCGATTTTTTAAAATCAGAATCATTATCTAAAAGTAAGAATAAAAATGAATCTTCAACATTAGATAATTCTAATGCTGAAAATAATAAAAATATTAAAAGTAATACCACAAATGAAGTATGTAACAACCTTGATAGTAAAAAAAGTATTCATAATACAATATCCTCCCAAGATAATACGTCTTCACTTAATGTAAAAACTGAATCTACCCATGATGAAATGACATTCGATCATATTGATAATTTAATCGATAATGAAAATAATAATTTTAATGACTATGAATTTAATCATTTTGATGACAACTACAATGATAATCTTGATTTCGAGAATAATATCAATAATAATAATGATAATGGCGAGCTTATTCCTCATTTCCCAATAGTTGTTCCAAGATCACCTGAACATCTTAGTGATATTAAAGGTTCAACAATTTTAGCTTCGGAAGAAGAGTTAGATGATATATTGCGTGATAACGTGAATCCTATATCTCAAAAGGAGCATGGCGATAATGATATGGGTAGCAAAAAGCAAAGAGTTTTCCCTAATTTAAATATATGGTCTGGTCAAATTTTTATGTATGCTATATCATCTTTTCCTGCAATAGCAAGGCAGATTGGTGGTCCTAAAGAAGGAAAACTAGGATACGCAATTCCTGATAATCAAGAAGTAAATTGGGATGAAATTTTTACAGCTGATTTGAATCTTGAAGGACGCTTATCTTTGAAAACTGCAACTGAATATTTAAGTCGAATTACTAAGCTTCCCACAAAAGTTACATATTTGATTAATTTTTTTCCTGCAGATGCTTCAAATGAATCGAAAGATGCAT